>CM076574.1:98488387-98705819 GCA_034641835.2 Pinus albicaulis | reverse complement strand
TCAAGCCCACTCTCCAAAAAAATCTCCCCATGAACATATACATATCAGCAATATATGGAAGCAAAGTACAATGAGAAAAAATTTCCAAGTGACAGCTGGAGAGTGAATCACGGTCCCTCTCATGGAACTAGCGCAGTGCATCCTTGGCCTACATCAAAATAAGAAATAACAAGTGCTTTTCTAGCCACTTGTTTGCTACCACAGTCATCTCATACGATGAAAAATGAAGTTAAAATATGGTGTCAATGGTGCACACCAAGAATCATGTGGCTTCCCCCACAAACCATAAAAAATATAGCCAGAATCAATGCTACAAGTAGCTACAAGTACATCATCATACAATATGCAAGAAGAGATAATTATTATTTTTACATCATGCTGCTTAAACAAGGAAAAGAAGTACAATACAAAATATGAAATTATACCTCCTCCATCATGTACTTGAGGTCTTGAGCTGAAATGGCTCAACTGGAAATTCTCCCTTACTCCCAATGAGTAGGAAGGTGGTTGTGACATCCTCTTTATCACCATCCAGGCTATGGATCTATCCATATGCTGAAATATGTCATGTTGAATGCCCTTCCAAGTGAACTCCTCCATCAACTATAAATATTCATCAAAGTGCATAGAAGAGAAGTCATCATGTGCTGCATGTAGAAGCTTCTCCTTAAAACTAGAAGATCTAGTCAAGAATATCTTGCCATAGGAATAGATGACCACATCATCCACCATGTATTTGTCATCTCCATCCGGGTCATCAAGAATCATGCATGCACCAAGATCCTTGGAGTACTCTACCAAGAGCTGACATCTCCAATAAGGATCAATCATCCTAAGAGACATCGCTAGTGATATGGCATGTGAAGCTCTCCTCATGCTGATGCCTACTACTTTGACATCCTCCATGCCAAAGTATTCCTCCAAACTCTTCACCTCTACAAAATCCAAGAGTGGTGAACCCAAAGACAAGATATCTCTCATCAACTGTAGATTTGGTGGCCTCCCAGGTGGAATTCCTCCATGAAGTGAGACATCAATGTAAAGAGTAGATTGCACAGATGGTTGGGAAACCTTGCCCTTGATTTTAAAATGCAAATTAGTCTGTCTCTTCCTTGCATTGGCTCTTTGAAATAGAGAAGGGTGTGTGCCTCTCATCAAGTGATGTTTCTCTTCCTCCCTACCTCCTCCTTCCAACTGTAATGCTGCACAATCACACTGCTCATTGATTATGCTTGGACCTCTATGTATGAGATCTTGGGGAGCTTCTTGTAAGGATACAAGAATCCCTCATGTTGGAGCATGTGCTCCTCCTTCCTCTCCATGAGGCACTGGATGTGCTCTAGATGTGACAGCGTTGTTGCCCTCATCATCCTCACTGTGTATGGGCAACATCTCAATAGTTGGATACTCCTTTGAAAAGGAGATCCTCATGCCCTCTTGTTCAAGAATATGAACTGGAGGTCTTGCTTCCAAAAATGTGTAGTGCAAGATATCAACTTCTCCCATGGTTTCCTGAAGTGGGGTTTCCTCTATAACATGCAAGGGTTTTTTTTTCTCAAGTTTTCCTTGCTCATGTGTCTTAGGAAGTTTTTTGCCAAACCTTCCCACCAATGTTTCTATGAATCTTGCATAAGAGGAAGTGTTTTCATTCTTTAAAGAACAAGATTCAAAAATACACCATGCATGAGCCTTACCTCTGAAATGCAGCGCTGCAACTCTGATGGCTTCATCTTCAGAAATATGGTGCAGCTGCAAATAGGAATCTAGCTCCTTCACCCAAGCTTTAGCTGAACATGTAGGTGATCCGGAAAAGGTAGATGGAAGAAATATATCTGCATCCTTCTACTTTCTCTTCTCCACCTGGATCTTGCAAAACTCCTAGAAATCAGTATGATCTCTAAACCTCTTAGTTTGAGATTCATACTCCCGCAACAAATCACTAAGGGTCATTCACTTAGGCATTATTCCTCCTCCTATCCATCTCAAGATAGATTTGGGCACTTGAATACACTTTGCATCATGGTGTGTAGCTACATGCTCACACTCACCATGTGAAAATCTAGATTCAGATCTAGATTCAACCTCCTTTGGAGATCCCCTCTCCAATCTCATTTTCTTCAGCTCTCCTTGAAAGCTCTGCATAGATTTTGGAAGAATATTTGTAAGCTTGTCTTCATTTTTAATTTCACATACTAAAGCTGTCTAGCTTCTGTCCATCTCTCCTTCCCCTAATAGCTGGATCTCATAGGCTGAGCCAGAGATCATGCTCTGATACCACTGTAATATTCCAAATTAGGAACAACTCATGAATCATGCAATAAAAAGAATTTCCAGTAACATATGCAATAAAACAGTGAGATGATCACTTGGATCCCATATATACATCCATCTAGCATCTAAATAAAAGAGGATATCAGAAAGAAATGAAACTAGGTGGGTTTAACAAACCTCCCACACTAGTGTAGCTCAAAATGACTAAAAAACCCCAAAACTGCATTTTACCGGAGTTGTTGCATAAAGTGACTGCACAGTATTATGAGGGTTTTAACTCAGAAAATAAGAATACAAATAGATATACTCATATATTAATGAATAATATTGAAGAATAGAGATCTAGTCTCCTCATACAAAATACAAGAGAACCCGACAAGGGTTTCTTGTCAAACACTCTGCATACAAATGTGATCTTCATAAAATTACTGAATAATCATTGAAAAAATGAAGAATAAGAGTGTAGAATGCTGAAATATGTTTGATATGTTTTAGATCACTGAAGGGCTTCCTCCCATGAAAGGGTGAACCTCTCAATCACAAGGAAACACTGCAATGGAGCCACCAAACCATGCACTGAGTACTGCCTCCAAATAACGCATTCCCTAGCTGAAGCAACACAGGGAATGTATGGGAAATGTGTGGTCGGGTACCAAAAATCTGAAATCAGCTCTGGAGCTCTCCAAATAGGTCCCTCAAGTGAAGGAAACCTTCCTCCAATGAGAAACTAGCTCAGGAACCGGGATTCCAATCCCTTCCATTGCTGCACCCAGCAACACTGCACAATCTCTGGAAAAAATGCATTGATGAAGATGGTTGAAGATTGGCCTAAAAACATAATGTGAAATGATGAATGAAAACTATCCCAATGAGGCTCCTCAAATGAAAGAGGTTGGATTCCCGCTTGGGAACACCCTGTGCTAAACAACACTGCTACTCTGCTGAATAACAAGAGAGAGAAAAAGTCTGAGCAGACATGAAAAATAATCTACGACATGGTGAATAATGATACCATCCTCTTCCTTATATAAAACATGAGTTTTCTTGCCCTTGTTCCCACTCAATTAGGTCATCTCTATCCAAAGATACATCTCCCTCCAAAACTGTGTTATTCCTCTTTGGATTCCTCCTCCTCCACAACTGCACTGTTGACTTAGTCAAAGCAGCTTGATTTTATCCCTATTCACACATGGAGGTGTTTTATTAAGCTAAAAGAGTGTCTCCTTTCACATTTGGAGTGTTTTTATCCTCCTTATGAGACTTATGGGATTTTCTACCCATTTATTCACCGACTAGAGCTGCTGCCAACTCTAATGTTCCATTTAGCTTTGAGGCTAAAATTTTGGAACATTACATGTGGACAGTTTAAACCCTCACTGGTTTAGCTTGTGGATCATGGGCATTGTCCTATGGGGGAGGGGTTGGCCCCTCCACTCCCCCGCTTACCAAACATTTAAACCTTAAATAAAACCCAACCACTACATAGTTTAAGAATCATCGTAGTGGATGCGGTTAAGTCATTGGCGTGCTATGCGGGAGGTCGCGCAATCGATCCCTATAGATTCCAAAAAAAAAATTAATACGTGGTTCAAGGGCCATGTGGGAGCCTCACGGCTGGCCACATGGTACCTTTTCATTGGCCCATAAATCAGTATGCCCAATAGTCATTTGACACTTGTCACCTGCAACTCGTCTGAGAGGAATATTCTAAGGAATATTCTAGGAATATTACTTGGAATATTATTATTTTTTTACTTTTCAAAAACCCAGTCAACCTTGGACAAATGTCAAAAATTTCAGTTTACTAGAATTTTCAAATCCCAATAACTTCTTCATACGGTTTCAGTTTTTCAAACCATTCTTGGTGATGGAATCAAGAATATGAGATCTATCCGGTCAATCAAGTTCAACACACTTTTGAACACTTTGAAATTTAATCTATCACTTAGATCCTTGATCCAAATCTGATCACTCCTCCCCATTAGGAATCTTTTGGACCCCGAAAGACATATTACATGTTCAGTAAATGAGAGTAAAGCACCCTCACATTTCTAGCCTCCATACACTTTTCCTTGCTTGGCTTAGTGCCTTTGAGCCCCAACTCGAAGGTAGTCAACACTTCCCTCTTGGATGCTTTTGTCATTTTGTCAAGAACTGTATCTTCCTTGAACTCATTCAAAAATTTCTGGCGAGAAATTTTCAATTGAAGGTAGTTGAACATTATTTCCTTGATCATCGATCAAAGGTGGCTCAAACAAACGTAAGTTTTTAACAGAAATACATTCATACATGACTAAAATTTTCATATGTACAAATTAATGTATGTATTACTGAGTTAAGAACTAAAACCACTTCTTACCAAGCCACTTCCATGGCGATTTTTGCTGCTAAAAATATTCTTCGTGTGAAACATCTGTTCTCACATCAATGATTGAATATTTGGTTCCACTTTCGCCAATCCTTTTATCCTCTTTCTTCAAATTATTTGGATGATTAGTTGGATTCAATGTCTAACAATGGGAAATTAAATGCCCCCTCTTCTGGTAATGTGTGCAAGTTGTTTGCACCTTCTATGCAAGTTGCCTTCGCCTCGACTGTTTCCTATAAGCCTTCATCCTCTTCCAACATTTTGAAACTTCATGGTAACACATACCACAATAGGAACATCAACTCTTTCTTTCATTCATGCATGCACACTTGCCATTCTTAACATAACATAATCAACTTGACTATGGGAATAATAATACCTCAAATTATTCTTTGCATGTCCATTTTTTTTACCTTCTTGAGGAGATGAACTTGTAGAGGTTCCAACTTTATTTTGGAGACTAACATCAGTGTTCATGTCTTGATAGTTGTCTGAATTCTCTTCCTCTCCATAAGTTGCATGTCTACAAAATCTTGCTTCAATATAGGCTTCAAACAATGGCATTCAACTTGAAAACAAACTTGACATGTTTGTGAGTTTTAACTTGTAAGAAAAGTTCTTCTTGAAGTTGTCTCAAATGTCTTCATGGCTTTGGAGTTTTCGCCATAAGATTGAACATAGCCTAGACCAAACTTCTTAGGACTTTCCTCAACCAAAATAGGATCAATCATGCCTTGTGCATTTTTGCCTAGACCCTTGCCTTCATAGCCCATTTTTAACATCAACTTGGACCCTATACCTCTTGTGTGATTTTCAAATAAACCTACACATCTATCTGAAGAGGAATTTGAACACAAATTTGAGTGATTTACCTTTTCTTCAAGCATGTATTTGGTTAAGGCCTCTTGGGCATGATGAAACTGCATCTCCATCTCATGCATTCTTTGAAGAAGTCCTTATTTCTCTTGCTTCATAACAACCAATTTCTCATGAATTTTAGTTCTTTCCCTTCCATCTTCATACATAATTTGCACCATATCCTTCAGGATGTAGAAGTCTCGCTTCATCTCTTCATCGAAGAGTCTTATAAAGGAGGATCTTGAAACCTCACTTGAAGAAGTTTCCATCCTTATGTAAATTAATTAAAGAACTTCAACAATAATTCACAAAGCTTCAAAAAGAATTGACAATGCTTCTTAATAAATGGTTGTAGATTTAAGCACTTTTCTGCAGCTTGTATCTCTTCCTCAAATAGCCTCTTTCTACAAACAATCCCTCTTGTGCTTCAAGGGTTGCCTTGAGGTCCTTTGGGTAAGGAGAATGCCTTCAGCTTTCTTTTTTATTGTCCTTTTCTGGACTTAGATAACAGTAGCTTCCCTTCACCTCTAACAAACTCAAACTTGTAAGCATCAATCAATTTTCAAACAGTTAAATCCTTTTCACTGTTAAACACCTTTCAAGTCAAACAAGCAACCTTGTGCACTATCAAGAAAGCAACTAGAGCTATTATATCACCTGGTCTAAAATTGGTGGATAACTTGTTATGCTTTGCAAGCACCTCCCACTCAGTTAAACAAATTAAAATCTTGTTTATACTTGACTATGCGGAATTGAATTCTTGAAACAAGTGTATGTGTTTTAAAATTGTTTTAATGCTTTAAGTGTGAGAAATTAAAAATTTGTTTTTTGTTAATAAAAAACATATACAAAAACCATAATGTGCATAAATAAGCATCAACATATAACAACAAATTTAATAAAGGAGTTCACTCGAATATAGTGGGCTACATCTCCTTGAGCCTTTGTCAACTAACTTGGCTCTTTAATATTATGATGGAAAATTACTTTTACAAGTTACTAACTCAACTCCAATGGTTATTTGGACTCTACCATTGGGTTTAGAATGCCATCATACCTCTGTAATGGCTTCTATCTCTCTAAATATGAATCTTGGCTCCCTTAGACTTGACCTCTTCTGTCTTTGACCTTAAGCTTCCCTGAGTTTCTCTGTGGCACTAACTCCTTAAGAAATACTTTTCTATCCTTGAAACCATTTCTACTATCTCCAACATATATCAAAAACCAAAAATAGACTTTTAATTTTCTCCAAATGAGCTCTAACTCCCCAATATAGGCCTCCATCCATTGTTGGCCATGGTATTCCCGAAACTTCCCTGTGGCTTGTCGACCTTCAGAAGTCTCCAAATGGCTTTGAAAATCCATCCATTGGATTCATTTTTAGCTCCCATTAATTTCAACAGATTGGCAAGTCTAAAACTGCAGGGAGAACATTGCAACCACTTTGGGATTCTAGGATCTAGCCATCCTGAATCCAGAGAGGGATCTCTCTATAAGTGTGTTTAAAGATGTGATCTTTAAGGCTTTTAAGTATGATTTTAGGCTAGTTATGAAGAACAAGGGTTTTTGTTTGTTTTGGTTGGGCAAAGATAAATGAAGGTGAAGGAAGTCTAAATGAAGGGTGAAGGTATATGCAAGTGAGGGGATGATTCACCTAACAAGAAAGGCAAGAATCATCTTTAATCCATTGGGCTATGGAGTCATAATAGGATTTAATTGAAACAACAAGGTTCAAGAGTGGTCCATGGGGCAAGTCATCTATGTTTAAGGATCTCTTTAAGTTGTTTTTATGGAATGTAATGAAACAAATAAGAAGGGGAATCAAAAAAATAAAGAACAAAGAGCAGCCTAAGATCAAGTAAGTACTTTGAAACTATCCTTCTTTTGGAATGCACTTAAGAAAGACATAAAAGTAATCTAAGATCAGGTAAGTACTTTGAAACTAGCCTGCTTTTGATGCACTTTCAATAGAACACATTTAAAACACAAAAAGAATAGCTTAAGATCAAGTAAGGACTTTGAACCTATCCTGCTTTCAGCATATTCAAAGGGAAACTTTTCAAAGCCACTGTTAGAGAAGAAACTAGAGGACAGGGAAAACCATAGAGTTCCCTAGCTTTGCTTTACTTAGAAAAATTTTCAAGACAACACTTAAGATAAACAAAGAATAGTGTAAGATCAGGTAAGGACTTTGAACCTAGCCTGCTTTCAACATACTCTTAGGGAAACTTTTAGAAAACTTTTGGAGATAAAACTAGAGGACATGGCTAACCATAGACTTCCCTAGCTCAAATTTACTTAGCATAAACTAAAAATAACATTCAAGAACAATGTTTCAAGTTCAAACAGTAAGACGTGGGAACACCAACATTCCTTAACTGCTTAGACTATATTAAATCATTCTTAAACAAGACAATTGGAAGAAAACATACAGATAAAGCTTATCAGTGAGAGAAGGGTACTTTTGATAGTAAATCCTAACTCTATAATTGTTGTTCTTTATCAGAGAAGATGGACAGAATGGAAACAAAAAGAAAATAACAATTTAAAATAAGAAACACATCACCTTTGACATAGACTAGGATCCCATAAATTATCTTGCATTCGATGTTCAAACCAGTTACAATCAACAAGTCCAGTGGTTCTCTACAGCTTCAAACTTCTCATCTCAGCTTAGGTATCTTCAATTACAAACAGTTCTTACAGCAGCTTCAGAAAAATATTTACAGGCATCAGATATTCAGAGACCAACCTATATCTCATCTTCTACAGAGGTATTTATAGAAGAAAAGAGGAGGTGGGATGAGAGAAAAGATCTCTAGGCTCAATTAATACATTTTAATGCTTCTCGGCCTTTGAGGGGCTCAATGGAGAATTTTTTTGATATTTCCTCTGTATTAAATGATTTTCATTAAGTGTTAAGCTTGCTGGGAGAGTTTGTTTAAATTTAAGGCTCTATATTATCTTTGTAATAACTCTGCTGATAGTTTGCAAGAAGTTCCTTTGGTTGAATTAACTACTCAACTGTCTTTAGGCAAAATATATTCTGAATAGGAAATAACTATGCCTTCTGTTGATTTATTTGAGGTTGTAGGTGGCTTTTGGTAGCTAGAGAGGATTCAATTAGCCTCTGATGTGGCAGTGGAGGCTTCTCGGATTGATAAATGGCTTTGTCTTTCCCTAAAACACCTTTAATTTACTTGAGATCTGTGTTTTAGGTCTGATCAAGCTTAATCTACGTCTTCCAGTATTCATGATGTATTTAACTGTGGATTAGGCTTTTGATTTGTTGAATTTATGCCTTAATCCTTCAAAACTGTGTTTAAACCTTTAATTCTTCACTTCTGCTTTGATCTCATGTTGTCAAACTGATACTCTCTATCTGTGGTGTTTTCTGCATTTTTGTTGTTGTTGCAGGCGTGCAGAGGGTTGTATAATGGCATCAGTGCTCACGAGGCACAAATAAAACAAGATGTGGAACCCTGTGGAAATGAGCTCATTGAAGGATAAAGGCTTGGGGGATCATCATCCCTGACCTTTGATTTTCTTTAAGAAATTGTGTTAAAACTTTAAAACCTGCAAAAAATACACAAAAAGTTATAAAATCTTGCGTGGATGGGTTAAAACTGCTTTGGAGGTTTAGGTTAAAGCATGGCCATTGGATGAAAGCATCCAACGACGAGGATTTATTGCTGAGATCAAAGGAGAGGCGGTCGGAGGGGTTAATGATAGATTAAGTCCGAGTCGTAGATGCATATTGATCGACGGCTGAGATCAATTGGGGGTTTATAAGGAAGAAGGGAAATGACATAATGTAAATGGGAGAAAATATAATGTAAACAGGGAAAAACCTTTATCGGTAGCAAAAAAGGTTTAAATCGAAGTTTGGGGTCGCAGAATGATCTGTGTCATTGGATTAGGCTAGCCAATAGAGATCAACGGTGGAGATTCATCGGAGTTCATCGCATCGGGGGAACAGCGATGGGAGGGACAATGGATTGAGCGATGCGATGGCATCGCATCGGGGATTTGCGACATGCGATGGTTAAAAAAATGCCGAGGAGAATTTCCGTTGTGATGTTCTAAGGACCGTTTGATCTAGTAAGAGGATCATAGGTTAAGATTTCTTCGGGGGTTGGCCAAAAAAGAAAAGGGGAAAGGAGAAAGGCGCGATTACATGAAAACCAAGTCTAAAAATAAATATGCATAAGAATATGGTTTTCAAAAAAAAAATATGTAAAACCTTGCGAATGGGTAAATACATAGGAAAATAGTGAAAATGAAATGAAAATGGGGCGTTAGTGGTGGGACCGAGAGTACGGAGGAGGAGATCGACAGGTTAAATGAGGACCGTCGGATCACAATATATATCAACGGTGTAAATTAAATTGGGAATCGACGATTGGAGGAAACAAGGCACGGGACTTAAGTCTTTGTGTTTTGCTGATGTGATGGAGCAAGGACCGTTAGATATTAAGGAGATCAATGGTCAGGTTTTTATCGGCGGGGAGATGGTAGATGGAGGGAAAAAAGGGAGGGAACGTGCCGACCATCCGATTATCTCAGATGGACGGCCAAGATTCAATCAGGAAAATCTCATTGGTGAAAGACGGGAGTACGGGGTCAAATGCAGATTAGATCCAGGCCGTCGGATCTATAGAATGGACGGTCCAGATTTAAAAAGGGAGCAGAAGGCAAAAGGTTAGACAAATGGGCGGGAGAAAGGAGAGCCGTTGGATCATAAGAGATCAACAGTGGAGATCTAATTGCATCGGAGCAAAGAAGGGAGCCAAATCTCCAATTTTTGATGCTACGATTACATGTGGGCTGTCGGATCAAAGGTGAGATCGACAATCGTGATTGGATCAAAGATCGCCAATCAGGGAATACCATGGAGTGGTGCTTGAGACTTTGCGATGCGATTACGCGAGAGCCATCGAATCTTGCGGGGAGATCAACGGCCCAAACGCAATCAGAGGGTAATGGAGAGCGGGGATGGGACAAAGATGAAAGAGGCATGATGTTCATCGATCTATGTAGATCAACGGTGGAGACCGAAGCAGAGGCTCATAGAATAAACTTCATCGCATCGGAAGTTTTCGGAGGCACAAAGGGAAAAGTGTTAAACGGAAGGCTCCAATTGCGATTAGCACCCGGAGCTTTAGCGCCTGGTCTTGGGCGTGGGTCATATGTGGGGAAGTGGTTAGGGGCTTAGCCAAAATCTACTTAAGGCCTTAGTTCAAAAGACTGTTTTTTTATGTTTTTTAAAGGATTTTCAAAGGATTTTGGGGGTTTCTATAAGGTTTAAAAGGGAGTTTTAAACCTGATTAAAGGATATTTATGAAAGGAAGGAAATAAAATGATGGAAAATAGAGGAATTTCATGAGGAAAAAGGGGAAAAATTGGAGGTTAATCATGAGTGAAAGAAAGGGTAAAATGAAGGGGAAAATGGGTTTTTAAAGAAATCTTTTTCTTCAGGAAAACAATAGATTTTTTCAAGTTTATGAGGGAAATAGCAGTGAATATTATCTCTAAAGGATAAAGATCATTATAATATTTAAAGAACTCACAATTTGGTCATAAAATTGTTTCTTGAGGGCTACAAGGAAATTTTTAGCCACCATTTGATATGACAAATTTTTATAGGTGGCTAACAGCGGCTCCAACTTGGGACGGCAGCTCCTTGGAGGTGCCAAGAACCTCGACAAATCCCGTGGAAGCCGAATTCAATGCCTCATCCATTGGGCTACATTTTCCTCTCTTTTGTTGGTATTCTTTTGTTCGACAACGTTAAGCAAAATTTCCATGAAAAACAATGGAACTCTATCAAAACAAGTTTTCTACCTACCCAATCCTAATGATCTAACATTTTTTCTTCTTTCAGAGTGCATTTGGATTGGCAAACTCTTTTTACAAACATTTTATTCTTTTAAAAGGATAAAACTAGTCTATTTCTACCCTTATTTCTCCATGAACTCAGATTAAGCAGTTGAGTTCATAAGCTTCTCTACCTAACTACTATCTGTCAGGATTAGACTGTCTGATAGATTTTTATTCTCTAAATTCTAAGACAAAAATTTAACAATAGTCAAGCCAAGATTAAGTTGTTTGACTTGCTGTGATCTATGGCATAAAAACAAGTTGCACATAGATCATTATTTGCAGAAAATTAAATCAAAATGGTGAAGGCTTAAGATCTGAAATTTTAAGAACATCCTTCTCTTTTCTTCAGCTCTGTTTTTAGGCTTGTTTGAGTTGTTTTTCTTTGTTCTCTGGTTCAAGTTTTGGGCATATTAGAACCATTTTGCTTCTATCCTTCGCTTAGGATTTGATCTAATTAGAGTCCTTCTTTCTTTTGGAATCTTAGGTTCAGATTTTTAGCTTGTTCAAAACTTTATTTTTTCTATCCCAATCTACCTAACTAATAAGTCAAGATTAAACTATTTGGAAAATCTATTTCAATAACCTATCAACACAAAATTTAAAACTAACTAGTCATGATTAGGCTATATGACTAGCTAGGAGTGTGTTTCTTAGGAGTGGCATTTGAGCTTGCACACTTTCAGACTGTGTTTCTCTTTTTTGGTATGGGGCTATACCTTGTTTTCACATTCTGCCCTCTTTTCTATCTTCTATTGTTTTTGTATTTTTCTTTTTCTTAAAGACTAAAATCAACAACTAACTAAATGCTCAAAACTGAGCTTTATTGACATTCCTATCTAACCTATTCTATTTTGGAATATTTACATCTCTATATAGTACAATAGTGCCAATGTAGCCAGTTGAATAGTGATAAAAATAAATAGAGACACTGGCTACTAGTCAGAGGTAACCACAATACATATTGAATATTAAGCTTTAAAACCAAGGCGGTTACAGAAGGTGATAGCATTTCATGCCTTTGGCTCTTGCAAAGGATGCATGCTTGATAACTTGAGCTAGTTGGGACTTCCACACACTCTTCCAAAGGATCAAAAAAAGAAAAGATGAAGAATCTCTTCTTTTTGGTCTTCCATGGTTTGTAGATTATCTGCTTCTAAGACATCAACTTTGAGGACTACATCTTCAACATGTTCCTTGGAAGCATCATCATATTTCACCTGCAAATTAACAAGCAGTGAAATTTCTTCTTCATTCACTGGATCAAGGCAAAGATTCTTTTGAGGAAGACAAACTTCCTCATCTTCATTATTATCTGAACTGTAGGACTCATCATATTTTTTAGTGTTGTCCTCTTGTAGCTCTGAGATATTATGATTTAATGGGCTGCGCTCTGTGAAAAGATCAATGTATTCTTGAGCAGGGGTTTGTTCTATTGCTTCCTCTTTTTCAAGAGAAGGCTCCTTGGTTTCAACTTGCTCAAAAATTTCTTCATTGCTTTCCTCCTCAACCTTTGAGCTGAAATTCTGTTGATTCCCAATCACATGGAAACTATTACTGATGATCTGAAATGAAGTAGAGAAAAGATCCAATGAATATTCACTCACTTATAGGCTTTGAAAACTTACATCATCAGTATCATAAATAGTCTGCACTGGCTCATTACTTCTTTGAAGTGACTGATTTTCATCCCATAAATCTGCTAATGATGGCCCTACAAGGTTAAATTTTGTTTGGGAAGTGTTGTAAATTTTCCTCCATTCAGATTTAGCCGCCGATCCCTTCAAACTCCGTTTCCATTATATTTTATGGCTAAAAAAACCCCCCCATGCCATCTCCTTAAAAATACTGCTCGAACGAGCGTTCAAAATTCATATTTTATATATCGTAACCGAAGCCCCTAAAGTCTTCAAAATTTCCTCCTATCGACGCTGCCATATGACCCGAGTCCAGACCACAGCCGTGGCCAGGCGATCGCTGTCCCGGCGCCGGGGCTATAACCGTCCGATTTAACTAAATCAACGTACAGCAAGCTTAACTTCATTGGCGGTGGCCCCCATCCGTACACCACACGCCCGAGCGGTATTGCCCCCGCACCACCCTTGTCGAGCAAAGGGTATTCCCCACGGAGGACGCTGATGCCATAAATCTCATGCCACGTGTTCTTGGTACGAGCGGGAAACCGCCCATCCCCCGCGCGTTAAACTTCAACCGATGGCTGGGCAGCGGGATTCACAAAGACCGTCGGATCTCTAGATCTCCATCCAACGGCGGAGATACGACATAATCGCCCGCCCATTGATGCGTACCCGCCACGTCCCACAGCCCGCCACCGTGTCACTATTACACGCCTCCGCCCATTAATTCACCCGCCACGTTGCCTCCCATTTGCCCCCTGTTCGCCTATGTGTCTTCCCCCGTACATCCCTCCGTGCCAATATATATATATATATATATATATATATATATATATATATATATATATATTTTTATGTGTTTTATTCACATTCACCACCAGTTTTTCTTCCCGACCCCTCTGTGTGACTTTTCATTCGCTTTGCGAAAAACCTCCATTGTTCGCTCCCATCACCCTGTATGTCACCATTTTTGGTCTATGTCCCCATCGTCTCCTCCATTCACACTTTCGTCACCTCCTCCTTCGTCTGAGTCAGTTTTTCTAACAGTTTCGGGGTTTTGCAGGTTCTAAATGGTAGAAGAGGCGTCTAAATCCACCGCCTCCATTCCAGAGAATCAAGAATATATCAGAAGGTGATTTCCTGCAGGCGAAATTTAATGGAAGAGACTGAGAGCAGATGCATGAAATGACTGCCATTAAAAAAATACAAATGTAAATTCTCGAAACCCTCCAGAGAAGGTCGTCTCGCATTTAAGGTCCGGGACTCTAATTCAAAATCAAAGGCCAGGCGTACAGTACTGAATGGAAGATTTTCTCAGAACTCTCATGGTAGCAGATTTGCCTTCAGCCAGAAGCACCCCGATGTATATATTTTATTATTTCTGTCTTGTACATAAGGAGATTTTTACCTCTCAGCATTAATTTCTGTATACAGGTAGTTAGGTATTCATTTATAACTTGTCATTCATAAAAAGGCGCGAGTGTTTTCCGCCATTGGATTGAAATGGAGTCATTAATTTCTCCTTTTCCCTCCCCCCTCCTCTAGAAGTTTCAGTCTTCTCTATAAATACCAAAGAAGAAGACATTGTTAGGGTTCCAGATTTCGGTAAGCAAGCTGAGCAGCAAGAAGACTACCGTATTCATCTTGTGATATTTCTGTATGAAGTTTTAGAGCCCGTAGGATCTCAGTGAGGAGGGGTTATGACTGTATTGAGGATTCTGGTCTTTGGTATATTACAGTATGTAACTTTTCTCATGTGTTAATATATCATCCTTTTTCATGCAAACTTTCTTCCTGTATCATGTTCTAGAATGCGAGTGGCTCACTAGTTTGCAGTAAGGATTCATCTTAAGTGGTGCCCTTTCTGGAATTAGTCAAGCGCTTTAAATAGGCCTAGAAGTGATATGTTGGTCCATGTTCACTCTTTTCATAATTTCTGCTATATTAGTGGCTTAAGGATTCGTAAATTGATGCGCCCTTCTGCCAGTAATATCTTCTTATGTTCCCTCATTGCCTGCACTTCTTGATATTTGATTTCTGTGGTATATTATATGAACCGGCCCTCTTTACAGTAAAGCGGTCTCTTAACTGTCTGATACTTTCATGCTGAAGTTTTACATGATGTCTTTACCTTACTCCTATCCTT
Source organism: Pinus albicaulis (assembly GCA_034641835.2). Taxonomy (NCBI): domain Eukaryota; kingdom Viridiplantae; phylum Streptophyta; class Pinopsida; order Pinales; family Pinaceae; genus Pinus; species Pinus albicaulis. Next base: position 98,690,659 of record CM076574.1, on the reverse strand, counting down.
GTATCAGCCTCTAAGAGAGAATTTGGACCAATTAAATCTAATTCAATTTCCTTGTTTAGAACAAGAGATAGTAGGTGAGTCCCTTGGACTGACAACCCAAACTATAAAGGACTCCTTGCTATATTAAGATGTCCTAGGCACTGGTCTATGGCAACTCTAGGCTGTCCCTAGGAGGGTGACTAAATCATCCACAACATCTTTCTGGCGCCGTTGCCAGGGAGCGAATTCAAGAATATCAGTTTCCCTGGGTTTTCGACAAATTATTTCACTCTCTAATCAGGTGAGCACGGAGAGGTGAAGAGTTGCAGATTTCTCACCTTGGCGACTCCACTGGTCTTCATTGGATAAATCTTATCGGTAGTCCTGGCTCCTCGTAGGCCGCATTTGAGGTCAGATACAGCTCAACTGAAAACACCCTACGTGTCTGACCCAGAGAAAATTATTCATAAAAGAGTTTGGAAGGAGAGGAAGTCAGCCCGTGTTGAAAATTCCGAGTGTTCTGTTGAAGATTATCCGCCCTCTTCTTCTCTAGAAGTTAGAACAGAAAATCCCGAGTTTTGTTTAGAAACCCCACGTAGGGGAAGTGCCTCAATTGGAGAAGAATCTTATCCTGCTTTCGAGGCTGAAGAGATTAAAGAGGTCACTGAGGTAGCTCCTGTTAACCGAGAATTATTCCCATCCACACCTCAGACCTCGGTGCAATATATTCCCATTGTTATTCACACTCCACTTCCCCCTACCCCTCTCCCTTCTTTTGTTTCTCAGACTGTTGTGCAACCCCCACCACCTCCAATGGCCAATGTTCCTGCGTTTCTCCTGAACAAATATGCTCCTCTGGCTTTACCCCAGGTGTTGAATGATATGCCGCAGGATTATCTAAAGATTCTGCCAAGGTTCAATGGTGAAAATGATATCGATGCTCAGAAACATCTCGAGACCTTCTGTTCTTTTGCAGAAAATTTGAATGTTGAACACTTGGATGTAGTTTTGAGGTTATTTGTGCAGTCTTTGGAAGGAGAAGCCAGAAAATGGTTTAAGACACTGGGAAATCGCTCAATAACCACCTGGGATCAAATGGAGAATGCTTTTCTCAGAAAATGGGGAGAAAAGAAAGATCACGGTCAGTGTCTCACCGAATTTTATACTATGAAGAAGAAACAGAGTGAAGGAGTATCAGAATTTATCAAAAGGTTCAACAAGTTATATCTAAGCTTGCCTCCGGAAATGAAGCCAAATGAAGCTGCTGCCAAGATAATTTTCATAGCAGCTTTCGACTTTGACTTCGGATTCTCCTTGAGAGAAAGGAAACCTGCCACACTAGATGATGCACAATCAGATGCTCTGGAACTAGAAGCGAACTTTTCCTCCACAGGAAAGTTAAAAGGGAGAATTGAACCAGATGCCAGGAGGAAAGGTAAAGAAGAGGTTTCTACCTCTAACCAGGATAAAGATTCAGATAAAATGGATGAAATAGGTAAAATGATAAAGAAGATGGTCAAAATGGAACTAGAAGCTAAAAACGCAGCTCCCAAGAACTATTACAATGCTCCGAACAGAGGGTACAATCCCCAGTATAAGAGGCCACCTCTCCAAATATTGCCGAGAGAGACAAGGGAGCAGCAAGATCAGGTACCTCATCCCTTGTACCTGGAAGGACCAGCAGATGACTCCACTGGAGAGGCAGCCTATGGATTAGAAGATTCCAATCTGGCTTTTTCAAACAATGATGATATGGACTGTCCCCTGCAAGAAGAAGATGAAGAAGCAGACATTGACCATTATTGCAAGCAATTTTCTGATTTCATGGAAGCCCAATTCAATGTCAAATATGATCTCAGATCCTCGAGGAAGAGGACCCGAACTCAGGAGCAAGAAGAAGATCCACCTCAGAAAGAAACATCTGCTCAGAAGGAATCAGCAACAAAGAAATGCGTAGAAAAAGGTAAGAATCTCCTGAATATCCCCTTGCAGTCAACTGATCAGTTTCCTTCTTCCTCTAAAATAGCCAGTCCTTCTAATGCCGAGCCAGTGTCAAAAGAAGTCAAGTCCTCAGTTGAGAATAAGGAGTCAAAAGAAGTAATGATAGAAAAGTCCACATCTGCTTTTAATTTGCAAAGAGAGCTTGAAAAGATTAAGATTCCTGTTCCTCTGATTGAATTGTTAAAACAGCCTGTATATCAGTCTCAGGTTACCTCTTTCATGCCTCTTCCTGAACTTCCAATTACACCTGATAGTCTAAATCTTCAAGAAGAAAGACCCATGGTAGTCTTTGGCCCACACGTTGAGGAGATAGACCCTTCTACTCCTCCCTTTTATGTGTCCCTAGTCATTCATGACCTGCTGCTTCACAATTGTATGCTAGATTCTGGGGCTTCCCATAATCTTATGCCTTTGTCTGTCATGGAGCAACTAAGGCTGCAAATTACAAGGCCATATAAAGATTTATATTCATTCGATTCTAAAAGGGTTAAATGCTTGGGAATGATAAAAGATTTAGTAGTTAATTTAGCTCAAATCCCAGTAAAAAGTGTGGTCATGGACATTGTGGTCGCTGATATCCCAGCTCGCTTTGGCATGCTGTTGTCAAGGTCCTGGGGTACGAAGATTGGGGGATCGATTAAATTGGATTTGACATATGCTACTGTCCCAGTCTTTGGTGGTCAGGAGAGGAGGCTTTATAGGGAGACCAGATTCGTTAAATTGGTGACCACTGCTGATTGTTCAGACAATTCTCCAGTTTATAATAGAGAGGGTGATTTCTCATGTTTTGTGTTAGAAGAGAATCAAAATTGTGCACACGAGCCTCTCTTTGGTCAAATCCAAGCCGAGCAGTCCAAGGAAGATCAGGAATCAGAAATATGGACTTTGCATTTTGATGGAGCAAATTCCAAGGAAGGTAGTGGGGCTGGGGTATTGTTAATCTCCCCCACAGGAAAATGGGTACCTCTGTCTTTAAAATTGGAGTATGAAGCTACAAACAATGTAGCTGAGTATGAAGCATTGTTATTGGGCCTACAGACAGCTAGAAACATGGGCATCCAATGTCTGAAAGTATTGGGAGACTCCGAGCTAATAGTGAGGCAAATTAGGAATGAATGTCAAGCTAAACATCCTCGGCTCAGAGCATATAGAAACGAAGTATGGGACATGATAGAAAATTTCTTCTTAGCATTTAATATACAGTTCATGCCCCGGGAGCATAACAGAATAGCAGACTCTCTTGTTGTGGCTGCCAGTACGTTCCGGCCTCCTCAGAACCCATTGTTAAGATATGAAGTGGAGGTACGTTACAGACCATCTATCCCAGACAATATAAAGCATTGGCAGGTCTTTGAAGATGACGAACAGATGAAGAGATTCATGGAGACAGTGGGAGAATTCACAGGTATGGAAATTGATGATGATGAGGAGGAAGAAGCTGAAAACATTGCTGAAGGTAAATGGGAAGAGAGTATAGCAGGAAATAAAGTGCTGCAGTTGAAAGGAAATGTTATCCCTAGAGGTCTAGTGCCTCTAGAAAGATTATTCAATAAGAATGATGTTCCCATACAACCAAACAAAGCAGTAGAAGAAGACCAAATGAGAGATTTGAATCTGGGTACTGTTACTGATCCCAAAATTGTTAAATTATCTAAAAGAATCTCAGAGGAATATAAGGAAAAGTATTTGAAATTATTTCAGTCTTATAAAGATGTTTTTTCCTGGTCCTATGAGGACCTAAAAACTTTTGATGTAAATGTTATACAACACAAGATTCCACTCAGGGAAGATGCAAAGCCATACAAACAGAAGCTCAGGCAGATTAACCCCCTGCTTCTTCCCTCAATTGAGAAAGAAATTAGAAAATTGTTGAAGGCCAAAATAATTGTGCCCTTGAGGTACTCAGAATGGATAGCGAATCTTGTTCCTGTCAGAAAGAAGAATGGAGAAATAAGACTGTGTGTAGACTTCAGAAATTTGAATAGAGCATCTCTCAAAGATAATTACCCACTACCTAAAATGGACCACATCCTGCAGAAAGTGGTGGGAGCATCCAGAATGTCAATGATGGATAGATTTTCAGGCTACAATCAGGTAGCTGTTTTCCCAGAAGATCAGAAGAAGACTGCGTTCACCACGCCATGGGGAACCTTTATGTATGCAAGGATGCCATTTGGACTGATTAATGCAGGTGCTACTTTTCAAAGGGCAATGGACATAGCCTTTATTGGAGAGCAGGACAAGTTCTTGGTGGTATATCTTGATGACATCACAGTATTCTCAAAAAGTGATGATGAGCATATTGTGCATTTGAGAAGAACTTTCGAAAAATGCAGAAGGTACGGCCTTTCTCTGAATCCCCAAAAATCTTTGTTTGCATTAGACGAAGGAAAACTCTTAGGACATATCGTGACTAAGGATGGTGTAAAAATTGATCCTAAGAGAGTTGAAGTAATAAATAGCATTTCTCTGCCAAGAAATAAGAAAGAAGTACAGGTGTTTTTGGGCCGAATAAACTTTTTAAGGAGATTCATTCCTAACTATGCAGAGATAGTTAGGCACATAACCAATATGTTGAGAAAGGACAGTGAAGTTAAGTGGTCCCAGGAGTCTAGGGATGCATTTACAAGAATTAAACAAGCATTTGCTGAAGCTCCCGTGCTAGCAGCACCAGATTACAGTAAGCCATTTATGGTATTTTCATTTGCTTCACCTCACACAATCGCTGGAGTATTACTGCAGAAAAATGAAGAAGGATATGAACAACCCATAGCGTTCTTCAGTCAGGTATTGTATGATGCTGAACTGAAATATAATATACTGGAGAAGCAGGCATATGCCCTGGTAAAGTCCCTTAAAGCCTTTAGAGTTTATATTTTGCAATCCCATATTACTGCTTATGTTCCTACAGCAGCTGTAAAAGATATTCTAGTTCAGGGAGACAGTGAGGGCAGAAGGGGAAGATGGTTTGCAAAAATTCAGGAGTATGATTTAGACATAAAGCCTACTAAATTGATCAAGGGACAGGGACTTGCCAAGATGTTATCTGAATCTAATCATCAGGCTCTGGGCATTAATTTATCCATAATGGCAAATGAAGAATCAGAAAAAGAAGAGGAGCAACATGGACTAGAAATGGCCACACAAAAGGTACATGTAAAATATCTGACTAGTCCTTGGTATAAGCAAATAGTTGAATATTTGTTGACACTTAGCTGTCCTCCTGGCTGTGACAAAGCAAAGTACAGAGCGGTAAGGATGAGGTCTCAGAAGTATGTCATTGCCAATGGACAGCTCTATTGGAGAGACCCTCTGGGTATATTGCTGTTATGCCTCACAGAAAATGAAGTGCAGAATATAATGACAGAATTCCATGATGGAATATGTGGAGGACACTACAGCTGGAGGGCTACAACCAATAAAATCTTGAAGGCTGGATTTTACTGGCCAAAATTGTATTCAGATACCTTTGCTTGGGTCAGAGCATGTGACAAGTGCCAAAGATTTGCAGAAAGACAGAAGTTAGCATCTTTGCCCTTGATTCCCATTCATGTAAATGAACCCTTCCAGAAATGGGGATTAGATTTTATAGGAGAAATACACCCCCCATCGAGTGGCCAACATAAATGGATACTGACAGCCACAGACTATTTCACGAAATGGGTAGAGGCCATACCTACAAGAAGAGCTACAGATGTTGTAATCATGAACTTTATAGAAGATAATATCATATCTAGGTTTGGCTGTCCTGCAAGGATTGTAACTGATAACGCTCAAGCTTTTAAATCTGCCATATTTGTAAATTTCTGCCAAAGATATAATATTGTATTAACTCATTCCACGGCATATTACCCCCAGGGGAATGCTTTAGCAGAATCATCTAATAAAACCCTGGTGAGGACCCTCAAGAAAACAATAGCTGAGAATCAGAGAAACTGGGACTCTCAATTGAAATTTGCTCTGTGGGCCAACAGGATAACCAGCAAAAGAGCAACAGGCAGGTCTCCATATGAGCTGGTGTATGGGCGGGCTGCAGTGTTTCCTGCGCAATTGGCATTGCCAGTGGCACGGTTTTTGCAGGAAAACCAAGATGAACCAGATGGGACGATTCGGAGAATTAATCAGCTGGTAGAATTGGAAGAAACAAGGAATCAGGTAGACCAGAGATTAATGGAATACCAGGAGAAAATGAAGAAGATCTTTGATCAGCGCGCAAAAGACAGGAATTTTCAAGTTGGAGACCCGGTTCTTAGATGGGATGTTCGCAGAGCAGAAAAGGGCAAGCACGCTAAGTTTGATCCATTATGGTTTGGTCCATTCAGAATCGTGAGTCAAGGAGGAAATAATAATTTTATGTTGGAGAATATACAGGGTGATTTGCTGGATGCGCCCGTGAATGGCCAATTCCTCAAGCCATATTTTCAATTTTGATCCAAGTGAAGAATACCAGACTGTATATACTGTATATAAATTGCTTCATTCTAGTTTCTGCAAAGGAAAAAGAATGCTGATAGTTACCGGAAGGAGAAGCGCAGAAGAAATTGAGCTGCAAAATGGAAATTTTGAATGGTCTGCGTGTTCTCGACATGCCCGAAGTCAAGCATGCCGTCCCCAGATGGAGCCGATGTTGTACATTTTCCCCTCCATTCAGATTTAGCCGTCGATCCCTTTCAAACCTGTTTCCATTATATTTTATGGCTAAAAAACCCCCCCCATGCCGCCCTAAAAAATACTCTGTTCGAGCGTTCAAAATTCATATTTTATATATCGGACCGAAGCCCCTAAAGTCTTCAGCCCCTCCTATTGATGTTGCCATATGACCCGAGTCCAGGACCACAGGCCAGAAGAAAAGGGGGCTTATCGTTTAAGTCCCGGGCGTCGTCGCAACCGTCCAATTCAACTAAATCAACGGCGCGGCAATTAACTTATTGGCAGGGCCCCCCATCTGTACGCCACATGCCCGAAACAGGCGGTATTGCCCCGAACCACCCTTGTCAGAGCAGTGGTATTCCCCGCGGAGGCAGCGATGCCATAAATCTCATGCCACGTGTTTTTGGTACGAGCGAGAAACCGCCCATCCCCCGCGCGTTAAACTTCAACCGACGGCTGGGCAGCGGGATTCATAAAGACCGTCGGATCTCCAGATCTCCATCCGACGGAGGAGATGCAACAAAATCGTCCGCCCATTGATACGTACCCGCCACGTCCCACAGCCTGCCACCGTGTCACTGTTACACGCCTCCGCCCATTAATTCACCCGCCACGTCGCCTCCCATTTGCCCCCTGTTCGCCTATGTGTCTTCCCCCGTACATCCCTCCGTGCCAATATATATATATATATATATATATATATGTTTCTATGTGTTTTATTCGCATTCGCCACCAGTTTTTCTTCCCGACCCCTCTGTGTGACTTTTCGTTCTTTTTGCGAAAAACCTCCATTGTTCGCTCCCAGCACCCTATATGTCACCATTTTTTTTGGTCTATGTCCCCATCGTCTCCTCCATTCACACTTCCGTCACCTCTGCCTTCGTCTGAGTCAGTTTTTCTAACAGTTTCGGGGTTTTGCAGGTTCTAAATGGTAGAAGAGGCGTCTAAATCCACCGCCTCCATTCCAGAGAATCAAGAATATATCAGAAGGTGATTTCCTGCAGGCGAAATTTAATGGAAGAGACTGAGAGCTGATGCATGAAATGACTGCCATTAAAGAAAATACAGATGTAAATTCTCGGAACCCTCCAAAGAAGTTCGCCTCGCATTTAAGGTCCGGGACTCTAATTCAAAATCAAAGGCCAGGCGTACAGTACTGAATGAAAGATTTTCTCAGAACTCTCATGGTAGCAGATTTGCCTTCAGCCAGAAGCACCCCGATGTATATATTTTATTATTTCTGTCCTGTACATAAGGAGATTTTTACCTCCCAGCATTAATTTCTGTATACAGGTAGTTAGGTATTTATTTATAACTTGTCATTCATAAAAAGGCGCGAGTGTGTTCCGCCATTGGATGGAAATCGAGTCATTAATTGCTCCTTTTCCCTCCCCCCTCCTCTAGAAGTTTCAGTCTTCTCTATAAATACCAAAGAAGAAGACATTGTTAGGGTTCCAGATTTCTGAAAACAAGCTGAGCAGCGAGAAGAATACTGTATTCATCTTGTGATATTTCTGTATGAAGTTTCAGAGCCCGTAGGGTCTCAGTGAGGAGGGGTTATGACTGTACTGAGGATTCTGGTCTTTGGTATATTACAGTATGTAACTTTTCTCATGTGTTAATATATCATCCTTTTTCATGCAAACTTTCTTCTTGTATCATGTTCTAGAATGCGAGTGGCTCACTAGTTTGCAGTAAGGATTCATCTTAAGTGGCGCCCTTTCTGGAATTAGTCAAGCGCTTTAAATAGGCCTAGAAGTGATATGTTGTTCCATGTTCACTCTTTTCATAATTTCTGCTATATTAGTGGCTTAAGGATTCGTAAATTGATGCGCCCTTCTGCCAGTAATATCTTCTTATGTTCCCTCATTGCCTGCACTTCTTGATATTTGATTTCTGTGGTATATTATATGAACCGGCCCTCTTTACAATAAAGCGGTCTCTTAACTGTCTGAAACTTTCATGCTGAAGTTTTACATGATGTCTTTACCTTATTCCTATCCTTGTATCAGCCTCTGAGAGAGAATTTGGACCAATTAAATCTAATTCAATTTCCTTGTTTAGAACAAGAGATAGTAGGTGAGTCCCTTGGACTGACAACCCAAACTATAAAGGACTCCTTGCTATATTAAGATGTCCTAGGCACTGGTCTATGGCAACTCTAGGCCGTCTCTAGGAGGGTGACAAATCCATCCACAACAGGAAGCATCATCACTAGATAGATTAAAGTTAAGAAAATCATAAATACAAGTAATACTACCAATCAAACATACTGGGTTATCAATAGGTCTTTCTTTATTCTGATCTACAAAGGGACTTTCTAAATCTGTACAACAAAGTTATTTATGTGAATGATCAAGAGTACTTGTTTTTTAAAGAGTTTTAGAGACTGGTTTTTTATTAATAGTCTGATCTATTTCTTTTTCTATCAATGGGGAAGATGTTTCTATGTTTCTTTGAACAAGAGTACAACAGTTCTTTGTCTCTCGCGAAGACTGATTTTGAGGCTGGATGTATTCTTGAGCCTCGGCTATAAGGGACGATGAATCATTATCTAAGTTTTTAAGGATAATTTGAGGAATGTTCTTTACTTCTTGGATGATTTCTTCCTCAACTGATTCATCTATGTTTTTAAAATTTTTCAATAGGATATTAAACTCATGAATGGCCATTAAAAGATCTTCAGGATGGATTTCTTCCAAATCCTCATCATTGTCTATAATGTGTTGGGTGATGTTTTGTGATGGATCATAATGTATTCCACCCCATGATAATGATGTAGTGTTTCCTTTATAGTTCTCATAAAACACATATTCAAGGTCCTTTAAAGAAAACAAACTACTAGATCTCAACCATTCATACCAATCCCTAGCTTTTCCTTCTAATGTTAACATGAACATTTTCATTAGGCAATCTTCATACCATTCAACCTTTAACCTCCATACATGTATGTGAAATTTGATAAGATGTAACAATGGGTTATCAAACTTTTCACCATGAAAAATAGGAAGGTTATCATCCCAATTCACCTGGGACATCTTATGTGGAAACCCAAGGATATGATCTCTACTCATTGGGGCATATCTTTGTTGTATTCTTGGAATCATGTTTGTAAATCAAGAAAGAGGTCATTGTGTCTATTCAACCAGTTCAGATTTTTCTACCAGTGGATTCATTTGATCTTTTGAGAGTTGTGGAGTCGCCACATGGATGATTTGAATTTTTCTGTCCACCAACAATATGATTTGGTTTGCTCAATGCATTCCCTAGGGAGTCTTATTAGAACTGGAAAGGTAAAAGGCCTACTAGAGGCCAGTGAAGTCACCAGGTGGAAGCTTTTAGCTCTTTTGGAGGTAAAATGTTTTATGGTCCACCACCATATACCAATCTAAAATATTTTTGGGTTTTTCCTGAGTTTATATGGTTGTTTGGAGGATTGATGAATCTATAAGAGCTTGCTAGGCCACTATGAACTCAGTATATCCCCAGTATTGTCGCCAGAAATGTTAGCTCGCTTTAATTTTAGAAGATTAGCAAGATTAAAACTGTAGGGAGAACATTGGAACCACTTTGGGATTCTAGGATCTAGCCCTCCTAAATCCAGAGAGGGATCTCTCTATTAGTGTGTTTAAAGATGTGATCTTTAAGATTTTAAGTATGATTTTAGGCTAGTTATGAAGAACAAGGGTTTTTTTTTTTTTTTCTTGGGCAAAGATAAATGAAGGTGAAGGAAGTCTAAATGAAGGGTGAAGGTATATGCAAGTGAAGGGATGATTCACCTAACAAGAAATGCAAGAATAAGCTTCAATCCATTGGGCTATGGAGTCATAATAGGATTTAATTGAAATAGCAAAGTTCAATAGTGGTCCATGGGGCAAGTCATCTATGTCTAAGGATCTCTTTAAGTTTATTTTATGGAATGGAATGAAAAAAATAAGAAGGGGAATCAAAAAAATAAAGAACTATCCTGCTTTTGGCATGCACTTAAGAAAGACATAAAATTAATCTAAGGTCAGGTAAGTACTTTGAAACTAGCCTACTTTTGATGCACTTTCAATAGAACACATTTAAAACACAAAAAGAATATCTTAAGATCAATTAAGGACTTAGAACCTATCCTGCTTTTAGCATATTTAAAGGGAACCTTTTCAAAGCCACTTTTGGAGAAAAAACTAGAGGACATGGCAAACCATAGACTTACCTAGCTCTGCTTTACTTAGCAAACATTTCAAGACAACACTTAAGATAAACAAAGAATAGTGTAAGATCAGGTAAGGACTTTGAACCTAGCCTGCTTTCAACATACTCTTAGGGAAACTTTCAGAAAACTTTTGGAGATAAAAATAGAGGACAGGGCTAACCATAGACTTCCCTAGCTCAACTTTACTTAGCATAAACTTAAAAAAACATTCAAGAACAATGTTTCAAGTTCATATAGTAAGACGTGGGAACACCAACATTCCTGAACTACTTAGACTATATTAAATCATTCTTAAACAACACAATTGGAAGAAAACATACAGATAAAGCTTATCAGTGAGAGAAGGGTACTTTTGAAAATAAATCCTTACTCTATAATTGTTGTTCTTTATCAGAGAAGATGGACAGAATGGAAACAAAAAGAAAATAAAAATTTACAATAAGAAACACATCACCATTGACATAGACAAGGATCCCATAAATCAACTTGTATTCTATGTTCAAACCAGTGACAATCATCAAGTCCAGTGGTTCTCTACAGCTTGAAACTTCTCATCTCAGCTTAGGTATCTTCAATTACAAACAGTGCTTACAGCAGCTTGAGAAAACTATTTACAGGCATCAGATATTCAGAGACCAACCTATATCTCATCTTCTATAGAGGTGTTTATAGAAGAAAAGAGGAGGTGGGATGAGAGAAAATATCTCTAGGCTCAATTAATATAGTTTAATGCTTCTTGGCCTTTGAGGGGCTCAATGGAGAACTTTTCTGATATTTCCTCTATATTGATTGATTTTCATTAAGTGTTAATCTTGCTAGGAGAGTTTTTTTGACTTTAAGGCTCCTTATTATCTTTGTAATAACTCTTCTAACAGTTTGCAATAAGTTCCTTTGGTTGAATTAACTGCTCAACTGCTTTTAGGAAAAATATCTTCTGAATAGGTAATAACTATGCCTTCTGTTGATTTCTTTGAGGCTGTAGGTGGATTTTGGTAGCTAGATAGGATTCAATTAGCCTCTGATGTGGCAGTGAAGACTTCTCGGATTGATAAATGGATTTGTCTCTCCCTAAAACACCTTTAATCTACTAAATATCTATGTTTTAGGTTTGATCAGGCTTAATCTGTGTCTTCCAGTCTTCATGATGTCTTTAACTGTGGATTAGGCCTTTGATTTGCTGAATTTATGCCTTAATCCTTCAAAATTGTGTTTAAACCTTTAATTCTTCACTTATGCTTTTATTTCATGCTGTCAAAATGATACTCTCTATCTGTGGTGTTTGCTGCGTTTTTGTTGTTGTTGTAGGCGTAGAGGGCTGGATAATGGCATCAGTGCTCATGAGGCATGGATCAAAAAAGATGTGGAACCATGTGCAAATGATCTCCTTCAAGGATAAAGGCCTCGGGGATCGTCATCCCCGGCCTTTGATTTCCTTTAAGAAATTGTGTAAAAACTTTAAAACCTGCAAAAAATACACAAAAAAGTTATAAAATCCTGTGTGGATGGGTTAAAACTACTTCGGAGGTTTAGGTTAAAGCGTGGCCGTTGGATGAAAGCATCCAACGGCAAGGATTTCTTGCTGATATCAAAGGAGAGGCGGTCGGAGGGGTGAATGATAGATTAAGTCTGAGTCGTAGATGCATATTGATCGATGGCTGAGATCAATTGGGGGTTTATAAGGCGGAAGGGAAATGACATAATCCAAATGGGAGAAAATATAATGTAAATGTGGAAAAACCTTTATCGGCAGCGAAAAAGGTTTAAATCAAAGTTTGGGGTCACAGAATGATCTAGGCCATTGGATTAGACTAGCCAACAGAGATGAACGACGAAGATTCATCGGAGTTCATCGCATCGGGGGAACAACGATTGGGCTCTACTCTTTGCATTGGGTTTTCTACATCAACTAGAAAGAAAAATCTTAGATATGAAGTGTTGAGGACTTCCAAGAACCCATCCCACTGAGGGGAATTGGATTCTCCTTCTAGTTTTCCTCCCAGGTACCCATTAATACAAAAATTCTTTCAAAAATTGTTCTTGTCTTGTCTATTGGTATATGGAGCAAACCCTTGTTTTTACTGCTTAATGTCTTTCCATGCATAGATCTGGTGTTTTCCAGCTCTTTTCTTGTCGAACTAACCGCAGATATGAAGATATTGGCAGCCACTTTTGTTGTTAGGGCTATTAGTTATGCGTAGCTAAAGTGGTCCTTTTTCGTACACTTCGACAAAGGATTCATACTAACAGGAGGGACAATGGATTGAGCAATGTGATGGCATCACATCGGGGATTTTCGATATGTAATGGTTAACAAAACATCGCGGAGAATTTCCGATGCGATGTTCTAAGGACCGTTTGATCTAGTAAGAAGATCAACAGTTAGGATTTCGTCGGGGGCTAGCCGAAAAAGAAAAGGGGAAAGGAGAAAGGTGTGATTACATGAAAACCAAGTTTAAAACTAAATACGCATAATAATATCGTTTAAAAAAAAAAATGTAAAACCTTGCGAATGGGTAAGTAAACCAGAAAATAGTGAAAATGAAATGAAAAGGGGGCGTTGGTGGTGGGATCGGGAGTATGGAGGAGGAGATTGGCGGGTTAAATGAGGACCGTCAGATCACGATATAGATCAATAGTGGAAATTAAATCGGGAATCGACGATTGGAGGAAACAAGGCACGAGACTTAAGTCTTTTTGTTTTGCCGATGCGATGGAGCGAGGAATGTTAGACCTTAAGGATATCAACGGTCAGGTTTTATCGGCGGGGAAATGGTAGATGTAGGGAAAAAAGGAAGGGAACGTGCCGACCATTTGATTATCTCGGATGGACGACCAAGATTCAATCAGGCCAATCTCATCAGTGGAAGACGGGAGTGCGGGGTCAAAGGCGGATTAGATCCTGGCCGTCAGATCTATAGAATGGATGGTCCAGATTTAAAAAAAGAGCGAAAGGAAAAAGAGTAGACAAATGGGCGGGAGAAAGGAGATTCGTTGGATCTTAAGAGATCAACAGTGGAGATATAATCACATCAAAGAAAATCGGGGGGCCAAATCTCCGATTTTTTATGCTGCGATTATGTGTGGGCCGTCGAATCAAAGGTGAGATCGACGGTCGCGATTGGATTGGAGATCGCCAATCGGGGAATACCTTGGAGTGGTGCTTGAGACTTTGCGATGCGATTATGCGAGAGCTATCGGATCTCGCCAGGAGATCAACAGTCCAAACGCAATCGGAGGGTAATGGAGAGTGGGGATGGGACAAAGATGAAAGAGGCGCGATGTCCGTCGATCTATGTAGATCAACGGTGGAGACCGAAGCGGAGGCTCATAGAATAAAGTTCATCACATCAGAATTTTTCGGAGGAACAAAGGGAAAAGCATTAAACAGAAGGCTCCAATTGCGATTAGTGCCCGGGGCTTTAGCTCTTGGTCTTGGGAATGAGTCATATGTGGGGAAGTGGTTAGGGGCTTAGCCAAAAGGGGCTTAAGGCCTTAGTTCAAAAGACTATTTTTCATGTTTTTTAAGGGATTTTCAAAGGATTTTGGGGGTTCCGATAAGGTTTAAAAAGAAGTTTTAAACCTGATTAAAGGGGATTTATGAAAGGAAGGAAAGAAAATGAGGGAAAATAAAGGAATTTCATGAGGAAAAAGGGGCAAAAATGGAGGTTAATCATGAGTGAAAGAAAAGGTCAAATGAAGGTGAAAATGGGTTTTTAAAGCAGTATTTTTCTTCAGGAAAATAGCATATTTTTTCAAGTTTATGAGGGAAACAACAGTGAATATTATCTTTAAAGGATAAATATCATCATAAGACTTCAAGAACTCACAATTTGGTCATAAAATTGTTTCTTGAGAGCTACAAGAAATTTTTTAGCCACCATTTGATATGAAATTTTTTTATAGGTGGCTAACATTCATAATGTACAAAATAGTCATAATAAACTATACACTTGCTAAAAAACACCTCTCGCTGCTCTAGTTACACCTCCATTATTGGTTTACTGAGAATGGTTACTGGTTTCTTTGGATACGACTCCAACACCTGGTGGCACCCCTTGGCTCTCGGCTTAATAAAAAATTCCCTGAAGCATATCAGCCTTAAAAAGTCTTCAAAATCTTCTAAAAATCCCTCCAATGGATTCAAAAGGTTCAAAATAGGAGAATATACTACTGGTTTGGATACTGGCTGCTCTGAATAGACCTCATTCTCCTGCTGGCACCTGGTGGTCCTGGTGGTCCTTGGAACTTACATGAAGCATCTCAGTCTTCATAAGTCCTCTAATATCTCTTAAAACCCCACCATTAGATCCATAATGTCTAAAACTCCCAAAAATGACTATTTTTTTCTTGATTAAGGCCTCTAGCTGCCCTGGCTAGGCCTCTTTCTGTTGCTAGCTCCTGGTGACCCCTAGAACTTCTCTGAAAAACAATCACGCTCAAAAGTCCTCTTATGGCTTTGAAACCCTCATGAATTAGTCTGGAATGTCCAAGAAATTCAAAATTGACTATTCACAGTCTCATAATGATTGAATAATTCCAAGATAGAGCATAAAATTTTTTTCCCAGTAACCCCTAAAACAACTCCACTAAATGTGGAGAACTTAACTTTAACCTGGAGTAAAATTGGAAAAATCTTCCATATCCAATGTGCTGCCATAATTCTTGACAGGATAAAATGTAACATTAAATACTGGTGGTTGGGCGGTTGGACACATGTCAACCCCCAACCCGCGGTTACCATTAACGGTGAGCGAAACTCCAGGTTTTAAACCACGGTATCAACCTTTAAACTGGAGTTTGCACTAGTGTTTGGACCTGACCACATAGAGTTAGCATATCCATATGACAAGTTTGAAGCGGTTTCAGGGTCCGTGGATGGTTTAAACCATCGTTGATTTAGCCTGTGGATCATGGGCATGGTCCTATGGGGGAGGGGCTAGCCCCTCTGCTCCCTCTCTTACCAAACGTTTAAACCTTAAATAAAACCAAACCACTACATAGGTTAAGAATCATCTTATTGGATGTGGTTAAGTCATTGGCGTGCTATGCGGGAGGTCACTTGATCGATCCTGGAGGAGTCCAAACAAACTTTTAATACGTGGTTCAAGGGCCACGTGGTAGCCTTAGGGTCAGCCAAGTGCCTCCTTTTAATTGGCTCACAAATTTTCATGCCCAATAACCATTCAACACTTGTCACCCTAAAATTCATCTGAGAGGAATATTCCAAGAATATTCCCTAGAATATTCTTTTTTTGACTTTTTAAAAACCCAGTTAACCCTGGTCAAATGTCAAAAATTATAGTTTACTAGACTTTCCAAATCACGATAACTTCTTCATATGGTGTCGGTTTTTCAAACTGTTTTCGGCACCGGAATCAGGAAGATGAGATATATCTAGTCACTTAGGTTTGACACACTTTATAACACTTTGAAATTTGAGCTATCACTTAGGTCCTTGATCCAAATTTGATCAAGAATAGTCCAGCCTAGAGTGGAACAGATTCTTCACAAATCCTAAGAGATAGGTGTCCCTCTTTAGGTAACTTACCATTGTTTTACCTTTTAGAGTGTTCATTCTTTTGTGGGCATATTCCACCTTACTCTTGGCTTGAACCAACCTTTTATTGTATTTTTCCCATAGAATTAATCCTCGTCCAATATCCCAGCAACTAGGCAATCCTGGCTCGGTGATCCTTGTGAACTTAGATTCAAAGGTTTCGACATCTCTAATCACCACATCCAGGAGCTCTTCATCTTTAGCTCTAGCCTCCTATTTCTGTATGATCCTCATTATATCCATAATAGTGTTGACCTTTCTCACCACATCTATAGGTCTTAGCTCACTGATTGGTCTTTCATTCACAAAATTGATGAACCTTTTAGCAATTCGAGAGTTCTTTTCTCCATCCTCCTTGTTTGATATGAGGTGGAATTCATATTCCTTCATGTCGACATTATGTTCATTCAACAGTGCTATATACTCCCATTGGTTCCTTATATCGTCAATTATTTCATCCCATATTAGTTCTTTGGCTTGCAACAAGGACATATTCCCCTTTAGTTTGCCTTTAGCACAATTACCTCCTGATTCACAGCTTGTAGCTTCTTTTTAATGACCTCAGTGTTTGTTCTGGCAAGCATGATTTGCCTCTCTTTCTGAGCTAATATTTATTGGGAAATTTCCAAGTCTCTCTTCATTTTCTTGAGCTCTCCTTCGGAGATTCCAAGCTTAGTCAAGGATTTGGTAAGTTGCTCAGTGGGATTTTGAGGATATTCAGGTACAACCAATATAAATTTGTGGGAATCTATTTTCTTATGTAGCTCAACAACATCTTTTTTAAGAGCTATTATCTTATTGTTCCTATTAATGAGATCTTGGAACATGACCTCTTTCTCTGCTTCCACCTGTGAAATTTCTTGGGTCTGCACATTCTCACTGCCTGTAATTTTTTCGTTTGTGCCTCAACTCTTGAATTTCATTCTAGTAAATTTTAAGAATATCTTCAACAATTTTTATGTCTTCTAGATCCACCCCCATTTTGACAATCATATCTTTATAACTCTCATTCTTCATATGGAGGGCCCTTGAGTTGGCTTTCTCTTGTTTAAATCTAGTAGAAGCCTTTTCTGACAATTTCTTTTCCTTGTCAATAGTCATTGCATTCTTACTTAGCTCATTGTATAGCATTTCCCCAACCTGTTTTTGAAATTTTACCTTATCTTCCAAGGAAATAGTAGTTAGATCCAAAGAGAGATCCAATGATTTAAATTGTGAACTTAAAGGCAAGGATTGTGCCAATGGATTCTATAATGAACAATTCATCTGATTTCACTCCAAATCCACGGCAGCCATGATATTGGTGTGATATGATGTTGAATGGAGTGTTATGTTCTGCTACATCTCCTCCCTTACCTTCATATTCGTTTCATTAATGGTCCTTCCAGCAGGAAAACTTGTTTGAGCACCAGATGTGCTATTTTTAGCACCCAAAATGGTTACCTCTGAAGCAGTTGAGGCAACATATGGTTAAGGTTCCACCAAAATGACTTGGAAACCTGGTAGGTATGGTCCCGTGTAAACTAGCCTAGTCTCATATTCCTCTTGTTCAGGATCCTGGGTCCTTGCCTTTTTTACTCACATGTAATTCCTCCATCTCAATTTCTGCATCTTGGTTAATGGTCCTTTTTCGCAACTTTTCCTTGGCAGTGAGGGTCCCGGGCTCCATCTCTGTATCCAAAGGCCATGAATCAAAATTAGCTTTCCACTCGATTGCAGGTTTGGGTTCATGTACATAGGTAAAATATTTTATCTTTTCTCTCCTTCGGGAAATAAGACTCTTAGGATCATAATGCCAAATATATCCCTATTGGAATTTCATATTTCTGAGAAGATCCTCAATTGATTTGAAACCTTGTCTTGAGTTGTGTAATATCCCTAATTTTACTGCTTTTATTAGACAATTGAACAATCCTAAAGGTTGAGTGGACCTAAAGGAAAACAATTATTTTCGACATTTTTATTCTTTTAAATGTATTAAATGTGGAATTTGAATTTAGCGCAAATGCCACGATGACCTGTTTATGAGCCTGAAAAAATACCTAACTTCCACAGATGATATCTCCTCAAATATTGCGAACCAAGATCTGAAATTTTTAGACAACCTTCCTCAAGATTTCAGCTTCACACCCTAGAAATTTCAGCTTCTGAAGCTTCGTAGAAAAAAAGTTATAGCGAAGAATTTACGATGACACATTTGGAGACGGCGAAACCCTAGAATCCCAAAGCTACGTACGATGTTGTGTAACCTGACTTCAAAAATAGAGAAGAGATATAAACGCCTTAGAAATGAGCCACTTCGAGGGGGAAACCTCCAATACATTACATAAATGAACAATTCTTGGATGATACAATTCACAAAACCTCCTTTCTATATATAGGAGTCCATGGGGCCATAATGTAATCCTAGTGGGCCACAATGTAATCCTAGCCGACCTAACAATAATAATGTGTGGGCACAATAATAACAATATGGGGGTTACAGGGGTACAATAATAACAATAAGGGGGGCTACACTAACATAATAAGGGGCTACACTATTAATATAGGGGCTTAACATTGGCCATATTGGCATCATCCTTTCTGGGTAGACATGTAATTAAGAACATAATGGGCTAGACAGGTTCAGCGAACAAGGTGACAGGAAAATTGTCAATCACTAGTAAATTAGGTTAGCCCAGAGCTAGGATTATCCTCAGAAGGGACTTTTGGTACTCAGCTAGGAGACCAACATAGTGATACACTAGGGTGATGTCGGTGAGTTGTTGAGGCTCGGGAGAAGTGGGATAAGTGACATCCTTCCGACTTAATTTAAGAGTGACCTCTAGTATTTTATTCCCTTTGGAAGAGACTAAATACTCCTTCTGGTCGATGTAAGTTACCACCAGCCAGGAGATGAATTCAGGGAAGTAATATACATAAGGGGTGACCTGGTAATATAGGCCAGAGTCGACCACTTGGAAAGGGTCTTCCCCTCTTTTATTGTAGCCGATTAGGGTGAAATGCAGGTCGGTGAGGTGATAGGAACAAATGGGGTCGAAAATCAAGGCTTATGTGTCCATGAGAGGTTCGAGGCTAGAAGAGGATTTTACCTCACAGGTTTTTGGAGTTTCAGGAGTTGTCTTCTTCATCCTACGAGTGCTTAAACAAAATTACAGGTAGACAAAGGAGATGGTATACCTAGTGGTCGTGGATGAGGTCAAAATTGACGTCTGTACGAAGTTCTTGAGCAACTGGGCTTTCAAACATCATCCTGTGCAGGTGTTTGGAGGGATAAATTGTTTCAGGAACCAACAAGTAATATTCAGGGTTATGAGGCGAGAAAGGTCATATATATATAGCTAGAGGGGGCAACGGTCAAATGCCTCAACGAGATTGGGTGAGGGCGATGGATAGGTGGACTAGGTGGAGCCCATTACCCTACCATTTATAGTTGCATAATTCTCGCTTGACATAGGTGCCTGTGGGTTGGCCCGCATCGTAGGTGGTTCCCAGCAGTCTCGGCGGGTTGGCTGGAAGGCGGGCGGACCCTAACCTTACCCACTGAAATTAATCTAGACCGTAAGATCATGCGCTGATTTTTCAATGCCAGGGGGTCCAATAAGCTTAACATCTACATGGTTTTCCCCGTTAATCTGGTTCTGGGGAGCTGCTAGGTGAAGATGGATGGTGATTTTCCTCAAAGTTGCACGATCTTTAACAACCTACTACACTCGTGTAAATTTTAATTTTTCTGCTGTGTGGTGTGGCACGAGTAAGGATCTGTAGAGTATGGTTTTACGTTGTGTCACCTTCCTCATTACTGCTAGAGCTCAAATACCTTCCCCATATGGCATTTCAAAAACCTTCAATTTTGGTCATCCATGCCAATAATTTTTTATCCCTTGTAAATATCGCATAGAGGGCGACAACATTGGCTCCAACTGGGGGTAGTGTATTGGATACAATGCACTGAGAACTTGCAACTTAGTGCCTTTCTCCTTTGGGTAGGGAGTCAATTTAGAGAAATTTTTTCTTAAACGAAAGAAATAGCAGAAATCTAAAGCATAAATAGTTATTTACAGATAACTTGGTGTTATTTACAATGAGTGAGGGAAATACCTTTAAACTGGAAGTAAAACTTGAGAAACTTCCCATTGACTGGCATCTCAAGCACTTCACCTTTCAAATTTTCTAGCGTGAAAGTATTTTTACCCTTAGCTTCGACAATTCTGAAAGGCTTGAACCATAGAGGGTTGAATTTTCCACGCTTTCATTTTTCTACCCTCCTGACATCCCATCTCAGAACTAGGTCCCCTGGCTCAAAACATTTGTCCTTTGCATTTTTTTCAAACAAGGATTTCCTTTTGTCTTGATAACTGATCAGATTATGGTTGACTTGTTCTCGACTCTCCTGAAGCTCTTCCAATTGATTTATCCTATTGGTTAAAGTATTAGGCTCCTCTTCACAATCTTGTAGGATTTTAGCTACGGGCATTGCCAATTGTATGGGAAAAATGGTAGCCTTTCCATAGACCAGTTCAAAAGGTGATATTTCAGTGGACCTCTTAGTGGTAACCTTGTTGCCCCACAAGGAAAACTTCAACTTCGAGTCCTAATTCCTCTGATTTTTTGCTATGGTTTTCTTTAAAATCCTCAATAGAGTCTTATTCGAGGATTCAACTAACCTATTTCCTTGTGGGTAATAGGTGGTGGAGTGACCTAGAAAAATATTGTACTTCTGAAAAAAGATTATGAAATTTTCCGACTTAAATAACTGAACATTATCTATCGCGATCTTCTTGGGGCAGCCAAACCGAGAGAATAGTTTTACTTCCATACATTTTATGACTACCACATCAGTTGCATTTCTAGCTGGGACAACTTCAACCCACTTAGTGAAGTAGTCAGTTTTTATGAGTATCCACCTGTGTTGACTACTGGAAGGTGGATGTTTTTCCCCAATAAAATCTAGCCCCCACTACCTGAAGGGTTTTTCAACAAAAAATGGGATGAGAGGGAAAGATGCCAGTTTCTATTTCTTAGAAAATATTTGTCACTTCTCGTAGGCCTGAACATAAGCACAAACTTATCCAAACATTTTTTGCTAATAAAAACTTGCCTTGAGAATTTTGTATTTTGTAGCTCTTCGACTATTGTGTCCTCTGTGGAAACAACCGTGGAATTTTTCCATTACCCTGTGAATTTCATCCTCAACCAAGCATAGGAGTAAAATTCCAACGATATCCTTCCAATATAATTGGTCATTCGAGATAACAAATTTTTGGGCTTGAAGTCTCAAAGCTCTATATTTTACCTTATCAAAATTCACTGGGAACCTCAGAAAAAGAAGGCAATGAACGATGTATTTATACTAGCATGACACAATATATTTCATCTGAATTTTCTGGGTTGTTGTTTCGATCCCTTGTTGTGGCTCTATATTTCCACTTTCTCCCGATACTTCAGCCAATAGGTTTATGCCCAATGCTTGGAAATTTTCTTCTGATAGAATCTTAGTTAATCCATGTCCTTTTATGATATTTTTGGGCTTTATGTCCATTTCATACTCTTGGATTTTGGAAATCCATTTACCTCTTTTTCCCTCACTGTCCCCTTGTATCAGAATGTACTTTACTGCAATTGTAGGAACATAGGCCATTATGTTGGATTTCAGAATGTAGATCCTAAAGGCCTTAAGGGATTTGACCAAGGAATAAGCCTTCTTATCTAGGATGTTATACTTCAATTCGAATTCTCACAACGCTTGACTAAAGAAGTATATTTTTTGCTCATTCCCTTCGTTGTTTTTCTGCAATAAGACAATGACTACTGTATGAGGAGAAGAAAAATAAAATATAAAAAATGGCTTCAAATAATCAGGGATAACTAACACTAGAGCTTCTAAAAAATATATTTTGGTCCTAGAGAATGATTCACGATACCATGGAGTCCATTTCAGTTCATTATCTTTCTTCAACATTTATATAATCTCTTTAATAATCTCGACGTAATTTGGTATAAATGTCCTCAAGAAATTAATCCTACCCAGGAAAACTTGAACCTCCTTCTTGTTCCTTGGTAGTGGGATGTTATTTATGGCTTCTACTCTCTTTGGATCGATCATCACTCCCTCTTTTTCCAATATGTGTCCCAATAGGTTTACTTCACTTAGAGAAAACTGTGATTTTTTAGGATTCAAGGACAAACCATATTTCCTGCATTTCTCAAAAGTGAGTCTCAAATGTTCAAAATGCTCCTCATCTGTTTTAGAGAAGATAGTAATGTCATCCAAGTAAATAACAACAAAATTATCTTGTTCCCCCACAAATTCTATATACATTTCTCTTTGAAATGTGGCTCCTGCATTTATGAGGCCAAATGGAATTCTAGCATACATGAAGGTTCCCCAGGGCGTAGTAAAAGCAATCTTCTTTTGATCTTCGGGATGCACAACCACTTAATTGTATCCAGAGAAACCATCCATCATGGAGATCCGGGCTGAACCTACCACCTTCTACGAAATTAAATTCATTTTGTGAAACGGATAATTGTCTTTTAGTGAGGCCTTATTTAGATTCTTGAAATCTATGCATAGCCTTATCTCCCCATTCTTTTTTCGTACAGGAACCACATTTTAAACCGGATATGAATATCTCAGGGGTACGATGATTTTTTCTTAAAGTAACTTCCTTACCTCCTTCTCAATGAATGGGAGGAATCTAAGAGGGTTGATCTTCTTGAGTTTTTGCTTGTGTGGTTTCACTCCCTTCAAGGGAATATTATTTTGAATAATATTTGTATCAAAAAATTTTAAATCTTCATAAGAAAAAGCAAACACATCTTTATAAACTCTAAAAAGGTTCAGATACCTCTATTTAAAGTCATGGGGAATTCTTTTCACCATCTTAATTATCTCGGGCTCCTCTTCTGAACCAATGTTGCAATCCTCCACCTGTTCTTTAATCTCTTTTTTAGTAGGTTCAGTAGCTACATAATTTTAGTTTAAAAATATTTCCAAAGGAACTAACCCCCTGGGAATAATGTTACCCTTCAACTGTAAAATATTTTTCCCTGCAAGAGTCTCCTCCCAATTGGTCTGATGTTAATTTATCATAGTTTCCTCCCCCTGGTCAATTATTGAATTCAAAAACTCCCCAATAACTTCCATGAAGCATTTAATCTTCTCCTCACACTCAAACATCTACCAAAGTTTGACATTGTTCAGAATTGATGGTCTGTATCTTACTTCAACCTCATATCTAAGGAGTGGATTTTGAGGAGGTTTAAAATTAAGAGCGGATATAGGAAAATAATCGACCATTCGGTTCTGTTCTCTGGGCAAGAACTAAATGTTGAAGGATAAGAAAAAAATGTTTGTCAAATCCCATACCTCATTTAGGTAAGCCTTCAACCTTGGGTGCTTGGTCTGGCACTGCTTAATTATTTGTTTCACTACCAGTTCTGAATCTTCGAACACAGCTAAGCATTCAATATTAAGGTTCCTTGTAGCTTGCAGACCTAAGAGTAAATATTCATACTCTACAAAATTATTTGTGGCTTTGAATTCCAATTTGAAAGGAAAAGGAATAAAACTACCTTATGAGGATATTAGCAACACACCAGCCCCATTTCCTTTCTTGGAATAGGCACCGTCGAAGTATAACTTCCATACCTCATTACATTTCAGTGACTATTGGTTTAGATGATTTGAGGACCACACCTGTGTCTCTTCTAGGATTAAATCATCTTCCTCTAGTAGAAAACATGATAACTCTTTCTCTTTACCATACACAAGGGTGCTATTTAAACAATTAGCTCTCATTACCATATTAAAAAATCTTGATTCTTGGTAGAGTCGCCTTCTTCTCCTCCAAACACTGGGATAGTAGCATAAGCCAAGTCCAATTTTATAGATCCTCTAATCTTGGATCCCCATGATCGGGATAAGAGCATAACGAACCTAGCATGGATGTCGGCCACTACAATATCCATCGTTACACTCTTTGCAGGGATCTGAGCCAAATTTACAACCAAATATTTGATCATCCCTAGACACTTCACTCTCTTGAAGTAAAGGAATAAAAATATTTATATGGCCTGGTGATTTGCAACCCCAACTGCTCCATGATAGAGAAAGGCATCAAGTTACAGGAAGAAACTAAATCTAACATGAATTTATGTAGTAGGAGGCCATGCACTACTAAGGTATAATAGAAAGGAGATGTAGAGGAGTCTTTTTCTTCAACATGAGGTTTGAATACCACCATAGGCCTTTCTTCTTGAAGGTTCAAACTGTTAGGAAAGGAAACTGTGGTGGAAGGACACATGAATTGAGACACTCGAGCCTTGTAATTTGGTTGCTTTAACAATTCGTTCAGTGGGACAGAGATTTAGACCTTTTTCTAATTCGTTTTGGAGATTAAAGACAACCAAGCCTTTTTTAGCTATGATGTCCTTAGTAGACTCCTTCTCTCTATCATAGGTTGGCTTGGGTGGGAAGAGATAATTTTCCACTTTAGAAAATTTTGAATTTTGAAGAGTAATATCTCGGTACCCTTCTCATTGGGTGAAGCTAAGTCTAAAGGTATTTTTCCATTTTCTGTCTGTTTAGGAGAGGTTTGAGGAGAGGAGTCTTCATTTTGGTCTTGCAACCTAGATATTTTCCTAAAATATCGAAGGTCATATTTCTTGTGCACCTGTGCTTGCATGAAGTAAGAAAACTGTCTACAATAACTGTCAATCTCGCCATCATCTTTGGGTGCATCTAAATCATCCTCTCCCTCCTGTTGCACTTCAACTTCACATTCCTCATAAGAGAAAGAAGAGAATGGGTTTTCTTGACTCCCCATGGTTTTTTTTGCCTGCTCTTCTAGATCATATTCTAAGTACAATGGGGTTGAATGTGATCCTGGTGCTCTTTTCTCTCCCTCTGTAAGAGTTGCAACAGAGGTTTCCTGTATTGAGGATTGAACCCTTGATTGGGGACTAGTTGATTTTGGTGAGGGGGATGCTTGTTTTCTAACTCAAACTTCATGAGTTTGTTAGAAAAATTCCTTATCAATTTATTCATTTCCTCAAGTTTCTATTATTTAGTTTACCTACCTTGATTTGATGAAATGGCCTCTTCTTTTCCCTTCCTCCTTTGTCCATGATCAGTCCTCCCTCTTAATTTTCCAGTAGAGGTAAAGTTAGCTTCAACTTCTAAGGCATCTATCTAGATCTAGTCCAACTTCCTAGACTTCCTCTCCCTGAGTGTGAAACAAAACTTTGGTTCAAAAGCCTCAGCAAAAACTACTTTGGAAAATGCCTGTTGGGGCTTGATTTCAGCAGGTAGGATGTTATACAATTTATTAAACCTTTTAATAAACTTTGGCACATCCTCATTATGTTTTTTCTTCATAGTATTGAATTCAGTGAGGATATACCCATGATCCCTCTTCTCCCCCCATTTTCGTGTAAAAGAATTTTCCATCTCTTCCTAGGTAGTGATTGAAGCACTTGGTAAAGATTTAAACCATTGGTTGGCTTCTCCATCTAGAGATTTAACAAAGATTCGCAACATTACATCGATATTTTCAACGTTTAATTTTTCTGCAAAAGCATAAAATGTTTCTATATGCCTTTGTGCAGAAATATCATCTTCACATGTAAACCTTGGCAAGAGTTTAAGATAGTCCTGTGGGATATCATTCAAAAATTGTGGTAAGGCCAACAAGGCATATTTTTTTAAAAGGAAACACGGAACAACCATATTGATCATGGGAGGTGGTGGTAAATTTACTACCATTCCTTGTAGAGGGGTTATCTGAGGAGAAACTGACTGGATATAAGTTTGAAGGTTGTTCACATTGTGAGTAGGACTATTTATAAGGATGTATTTAAGCTCTTTTGTTTCAAGGGAGGGATGGAATGAGAAATAAGGTGTACTAATAGAGTTTTCTTCGTCTTTGACTCTAGATAAGAATGAATCGAACATTGAACCTCCTTCTTGAGGATATTCCAACACTCTGGAGGGAAATATGGAAAATATGTCACTGCTCTCTGAGAGCTAGAAGAGGATGCTTCTGGGAAACAAATCACATGAATAGGAGGGTTTGGGGTTCTTTCTCTCTAGATCCTCCTAGATATTATCCTTTCAATGTCAGATATAGGAGGAGTCCTTTGCTGTGAGGCATATGAGTGGGTCTGTGGCCTTTTGAAAGCCATAATGTTCAAATTTAAATCTAGACATTGGAGTCTCCAAGGTGAGAAATATTCAACCCACACCCTTTTCTTCTCACCTTACCAAATGGTGTACACATGTCGTACCCAGGGAAAATATTATGATTTTTCCACGACAATGGCGCTAGAAGATGTTGTTGCTCTTAGAGACATTCCATGGGTTGATTCAAGACCAAATCCTTGGACATATTTATTGAGTGCTCTTCAAGTTAGATAAGAATTAATATCACACTCATTGTTCAATGAATTTATGAAACAATTGATTCAAAACCTGCCCTATATGAGACAAGGCAATAATCTAAAGAGAAAAATTACTCAAGAAAACATCAATTATAGATCTGTAGCAGCCAACATCACTTAATTTTTTAGTCTTTCGATCGTCATAGTGTATTTTATGATAGAGGAGACAAAAAGAATGGAAGATTAATACAGTGGGGTTAGAGGCTAAGAATCCATTGCATTGAGCTTAGAGTGAAATGAATGAATGAGAGTATAGATGGAGTGTAGAGATACATGGAGCACGTTTAAGGAATCTATCTTTCATAACCTTACAAGTGTCTTTCATCAAGATATGAGTTAAATGAATCCATACACTTATAAAAACACATCCAACAACTACAATTACATGATATTTGAGAAGAAAAATATCAACATATATGGAAGCACACATAAGTAATACATACTAAAAAAACAAGTAAGCTAGAATCTTCGTGACTGTATATTAATTTTCCTTGAAGTAATACATTCATTAATGAGGTGATGTAATTCTTTTTTAGGAACAAAAATTTTTCTTGCCAAAATTTTGAACCCTTGTTCAGTGTCATATGATTGTTTATATAGGGCCTTCAAGAGAGCATGTTATCAAAATATTGTTTCCTTTATTTGTTACAATACATGATCATATAAAAAACTCAATGTGCTTCGTAGCACAGATGGAATTAACTGAAAACTAAACAAATTGACTGTAAACAAAATAATTATACAAAATATAGGAAATAAAAGTGTCAGATAGACACGATCAAAAAATATTAATTCGTGGTAGGGCGGTGGTGGAGGTTGAATTGAGGGCTCATGATTCGAATGACAGGTGGATTAACAAACTATTCACACCTCTGCCAGAACACTGGAGACAATTGAGGAACCTATGAGTAGAGATGATATGTGATCCTGAGATTGGTCAGCCCTGAATAGTCCAGCCAGGAGTGGAAATTTTTTTTCACCAATCCTAAAAGCTAGAAGTCCCTCTTTAGATAATTCACCATTAATTTTCCCTTTAGAGTAGTCATTTTTTCATGGGTGGAGTCCACTTTACTCTTGGCCTCAACCAATCTCTGATTGTATTGTTCCCACGATATTAACTCTCCACCAATATCCAAGAAATTGGGAAATCATGCCCTGATGATATTTTTGAGCTCAATTTCGAAGGCTTCAACGTTTATTATCACTACATCCAGGCACCCTTCGGCTTTGGCCCTAACATCTTCCCTCTGGACAAATCTCGTGATCTCCATAATAGTGCTGACCCTGTCCACCACATATATAGGCCTAAGCTCACTGATTGGTCTTTCATTGATGAACTTGATGAAATTTTTAACAATCTGGGAGTTCCTTTCTCCATCCTCCTTAGTTGATATGAGGTAGAATTCATATTCCTTGATGGTGACCTTATGTTCATTCAACAGGGTTATACACTCTCATCGATTTCTCATCTCATCAATGATTTCATCCCAAAATAATTTTTTGGCCTGTAACAAAGATACATTCCCCTTCAATTTCCCCTTTAACTTAGCTACCTCTTGATTCACAGCCTGTAGGTTCTTGCTGATTATTTCCTGAAAGATTCGAGTTGCTTCTCTTTCTAATCTAGGATTTCCTGAGAAGCATCCAAGTCTCTCTGAACTTTCTTGAGCTCTCCTTCTAAAATTTGGAGCTTAATATAGGATTTAGTAAGATGCTTAGTGGGATTCTAAGGATCCTCAGGTACAACCATCATAAATGTGTGGGAATCATTTTTCATTAGCAGTTATGATGCCTCTTTCTTGAGGGAATTTATCTCGTTATTTCTATCAATGAGCTCTTCAAATAATATCTCCTTATGTTCCTCAACTTGGGAAAGTTCCTGGGATTGCACATGCTCACTGCCTAGCATTTTCAGTTTGTGCCTCAATATCTCCCTGTTCGAATTCCATATTTCTGAGTAGATCCTCAACCACTTTGAAAGCCTACCTTGAATTTACAAAAAAAGGATCTATAGTGTTTCCCAATTTAAACATATACCCCTTCTTTGCAGGAAAAAAGTGGAGTTGGTCTATGCTAACACTCTGCCTAATGAATTCTAATGCAACTATCCCCATAGGCATGAACACTGGTAAGTGATAAGGGGGAAGCTCACACCCATAAACTCTTATTTCTGTATAATCCTCAAATAGGTACCAACATCCTACACATACAAATTTTTTGAGTTGGAGGAGCTCTTTTTGTTTGGGGAAAATTATGGGTGGAGGTGCATCGTGAATGATTTCATATGAAATGGCCATGTAGGTAGATATGAAAGTAGAATAACCATCAGTGCATGAGCCCTTGTTGAATGCGACATCCCATTCGAATACATAATTGATATGCTTGTTGTGGGTAACCCTATTAATACCCAGGCATTCAAACTCCTCAGCATGCGTGTACACGAACAAGTAGAACAATAGTGAATAGTACTAGAAGTAGGTCGTGGTGGAGAAGTGGTGGAATTGGAACCTTATGGCCGCAGATAGGTAGGCTAGAATTTCAAACAGGTATTCAGGATGCATCATCAGGTTAAGAAACCCCAAGGTGGATTTAATGGCCATATTGGCATCGTTCTCTCCGAGTAGACATGTGATTAAAGACAGAATAGGCTGGACAGTTCCAACAGACAAGAAAATAAGGAAATTTTTGATCACTGGTAGATTCTGCGAGTCCAGAGCTAGGATTATCTTCATGAGGGAATGCTTCTTCTCAGCTAGGAGACCGAAATAGTGATACATTAGGGCAACATTGGTGAATTGTTGTTGCTTCGGAGAAGTGGGATAATCCATATCCTTCTGAATTAATTCAGGAGTGACCTCGAACATTTTATTCCCTTTTGGAAGAGACAAAGTACTATTTCTAGTCGATGTTAGATACCGCCAGCCAGGAGATGAATTTAGGGAAGTAATGCAAAGAAGGGGTGACCTAGTAATATAGTCCAAATTCGACCACTTGGAAAGGCTCTACCCCTCTTTTATGGTATTTTATTAGGTCGAAACACAGGTCGGTGAGGTGATACGCACAAATGCGGTCAGAAATATGGGCTTTTGTGTCCATGAGAGGTTCGAGGCCAAAAGAGGATTTGGCCTCACAGGTTTTTGGAGTTTCTGGAGCTATATTATTCATCCTACGAGTGCTTAAATAGGATTACAAGTGGACAAAGGAGATGGTATACCTGGTGGTTATGGATGAGGTTGAAAGCGACGTCTAGACAAAGTCCTTGAGAAAATTGGCATTCTTACAACGTACTGTGCAGGAGTTTGGTGGGAGGAAGTGTTTCGAGAACCAACGAGTAAAATTTGTGGTTATGAGGCGGGAAAGGTCGTATATATATAGCCGGAGGGGAACATTTTTGGATGATGTGGCGTGACATCATCAAGGGGACACATGTCTCCATGAGATTAGGTGAGGGAGATAGACAAGTGGACGAGGCAGATTCCATTACCTTACAATTTATAGTTGCATCACGCTTGCTTAACGTATGCGCCCGAAGGTTGGCCCGCATCATAGGTGGTCCCCACCAATCTTGGTGGTCAGCTGCTGGGCAGGCGGACCCTGACCTTACCCCTCAAAATTAATCTTGACCGTTAGATCATACCCTAAATTTTCAATTCCAGGGGGTCCAACGCACTTAACATCCACGTAGTTCTCCCTGTTGATATGGTTCTGGGGAGCTGCTAGGAAGAGATGGATAGTGATCTGCCTACGAGTTGCACGCTCTTTAATGATTTATTGCACTCGTGTAAATTTTAGTTTTTCTACTATGTGATGTGACGCAGGTAAGGATCCATCGAGTATTGTTTTGCGTTGTATCACCTTCCTCATGAGCACTAGAGCTCAAATACCTTCCTCATATGCCATTTCCACAACCTTCAATTTTGGTCAGCCATGCCAATAATTACTTATCCCTTATGAATATCAGATAGAGGGCAACAAGAACCCCCATGCTGAATTTCATTACATGAAATCAACAAGTTCATTTTCCTTCTCTTCAAAGATTAATAAAATAATAATCATTTCAATTGTTTGCTGGTCTTGGATCTGATTCTATATTAAACACTTGTTCTCTCAATCTTCCTACCACCTCAAACACCTTCTAGATTATTTAACAAATCACAGTGTGCTCTAAATTTAGGTGCTCACACTCTCTTAAACCCCTCCTTACAACTACTAAATTGCATATGTTGTAATGACCTAACTCATGATGATTACCCATGGTTATAATGAGCATCCAAGATGGAAGAACTAAAAAATTCGTCACCCAAAAAACCCACAAAAAACAAGGTTTCTTCCCAACCAAGCCTTTGAATGGGTGGATTGGCAACTAGAGTACTTGGTCATTTTTAATAACTAGAAGTGTTGGTGCTAGAGAAGCTATTAGAGCCACTAACCAAACATTCCATAGAAAAATGAATACCCCACATTTTAGAAGCTTTCTCATTCTAAATCTCTTAATAGTCCCTAATGAATATTTTAGATTAATAACAAGGCATGCACCTACATAAGGGCTTTAACTCCCATTCGTTGATCACAAGCTTAGATTGAAATTTGGAATTGCAATGAATTGCCATGAATTAGTTGTTGGATTATGATGGGAGGGGATAAAAAACCATTCCTACCTCATTTAATTTCATCACTCATTTTCCTAATTCAATTCTCAAATTGGCTAGTCAATCAATTCTTGAGTTCTATTTACGTAGGACTTGAACGAAAAAAACAGTTCTTCTATTGATGTTTGGATTTTGAAATGAGTCTTGGTAGATGGACATCATGCAGAGTTATATTACAACATAATTAATGTATCATAATAGTAGAATTCCTTATCATGGGCACATGTTTTATTCCCTCTCCTTAATCAACACTAAACCTTGAAATATTAATAATACCTCTATGTTGGAAGTTTAATCATAATCTCATAGTCCCCAAGCATAATGTCTTTCTTAATATTCCTTAAGAGATAGATGAATCCTCTAACACCTACCTCCTTTGAATGATATAATCAACATTATCTCAAAAAAAAAAATCATTATTTCATAACTTCAATTCTAAATGTTAAATAATCATATCTAGACTAAAACTTATTAAATAAGTTAAAGAAAATTCCATGTATATCTCAGTGTCAATTGAAAAAGGTATTGATCAGGTGAAATGGTGAGGTCAATTTAAATTTATAAGTTATACTCCCTCATATATTAGTTTAAATTTATAGGCTCTCTTCCCTCATGGTGAGGTTAAAGGTAAAAATTTATGGGTTCTCTACCCTCATACAATAGATTGAATTTATAGATTGTAACACCCCAGTTTTTGTTGTCGAATTAGAAGTGTATATTTGTGCATGTGAGAAATGATACAAAGACAAGAGATGTAAAATGTAATATTATAAATAGAATGTTAATAATAAAAATACACCATTAAAAGAAAACAAAGAAGGGAAAAACATGGGAGGCTATGATTCCACAAGAGGGGGAAGAAAAGGTACTTAGGAGGTTGAAAGGTGCCAAAGACAAATATTAACATTTCATCCTAAGCCTAAGTGATTGGTCTTTCAATATCCTAAGTCATATCAACCATCTGATGAGTTGCCAAGGCAATTACTTGGGTTTCTTAGAGAGCCACATGATTAGTTTTGGGCATGTAAATATGAAATGTGGTTATGATTATGCAAGGGATTATTATCCATTAGTGGATGGGGAAATTTGGTATGAGCTAAGCTATTATGCCATGTTTGTAACAAAGTTATGGAAAAGGAAACTCTTGTGAGGAACTATGTCTATGTGCTTGGAAACTATTGCAATAAGTAAAACTAATTATGCAATTCCTGTAATCGAATTATAGAAAATGAAACACTTATAAGGAATTATGTTAGTGTGCATGGAAAACTATTGCAATTGAGGAAAATTAACCGTAGTTGGGAATCCATTGAATTCCCAGGAGTGATATTTCTTAGCGAATTTGTGTTGAACTAGGAAAGAATTGGTATATCCAAAGGGATTCTGTTGCAATGAAGGGGATCCCCTTATTTGAGGTAAGTAGGTTGAAGAGGACAGTGAGTTGATGAGTTGGTGTTGTGTAAGAGTGAAGATAATGCATATTTTAGGAATTGGGCTATGTGAAAGGTTTACACTAGTCATAAAAGAAATTATCATTATGGACTCATAGTCTCAGCTTCAGAGTGATCCATTGTAGAAATATTAAGTACAAAAGAGCTTGTGCATGGGTGGAACAGTCAATGTATATAGCTAGTTGGTGTATTCTTTCTATAAAAAAAATAGGTGTCATGGTTAATTGATTTTTATGTTGAATTGAAGTTTTTGTTTCATAATGTTTATTTATTAAATCGTGGACAAAATCGAGATGATTTCGAACATTGAGAAATGAAGAAACATTGGGAAAAGGTACATGTCACGGTGTTTGTGGTAGTCATCAACCACTAAATTTTTGATATGCCGTGACAGTGAAGAATAGAACTCGTTGTTCACGATACTAGTTACACAGTTTTGTCGTGGAACATTTGGCACCATCAATAATAATAACATTCCTTCGTTGAAATATATACATGCAGAGTTGTCACCGTGATAAAAGTAATGAATATGGGAAGGCGTTGCATACTGAACTAACGAAGCAACAAAATGAAAAGAAAAAGGACTAACATACAAACAATTATTTCCACGAGCCTGAGCATTTCCATGCTGGGCCTTCTAAAAAACAAATCTATTTGCAAATTTGACATTCTTTGAGACAAATCTTCTCATTATTTAATTATTTGAATTTTAAATTTTGAATTCATATTTTATAATATAAAATAAATATTTATCAAAATAACTCAAAGAAAATATTCTTAGTCTTGAGGGTTAGTTTAGTTGGTTGAGTCTTCTTCGTTAAAGCACCTCTCCTATCAAGAGGTTATGGGCTCAATTTGTTTGACATTCTTGAGGTCAAGCTTTGTGCTTGAGTCGCCAGGAAGTGATCCTTTTAGATATATAGAATCATTTAAGATAGATAGATCTACCTGGTACAATTATTCTTTGGGATCACTGATCTTCGAGAACAGTGAAACAAATAGAAAAAACAAACAAGCAAAGAAAAAACTAAAAAAATATGAAAGCAAAGACTCTTACCACCACATGGTTATTAGTAAAAGAATTGATCATTTTCAACTTTGTTTTTTTTTAAATGTGCAATTGTATCATGTTAACATTGAGGAGTTAAAAATATGAAAAGGAAAATTAAAATGACCAAAAGTAAAAGACATAATTGGTCATAATACTTTGAAATAATATTTATATAATAATTAAAAGATACATTTTGACATAATTATTTTGAAAAGGGGGAATGGGGGCAAGAAGGGTTTCTAGTACCATGAAGCCAAATGCCTCTTGCTCCTCATCCCTATCATATTGGTGGGCCCCTCCTCATTGCACATGAGTATTATCTCACAATATCGTACACCCCTTCATCCTATCATTTAGGTCGTTCCTTCATAAATCTGGATCATGAACTTGGTTCTCCATTGAAAATTTGTGCTCCCAATCTACCAACCGCCTCAACCACTTTCTATATGATGTAAAATATCACAATGTGCCTCTAAAATAAAGTCCTCACACTCTTTTTAACCCCTCTTTACATCTACCAAATTACACATATCGCAACAACCTAATCATTGATGATTTCCCATGGTTATATTAAACATCGAAGATGCAAGAACTAAATAATTTTTCACCTAAAGAGTCCATGAGAAATGAGATTTCTCCTCAACCAAGCCTTTAAGTGGGTAGATTGACAAGTAGAGTACTCAATTGTTTTCAATAACTAGGAGTGTTGGTGCTAGACAAGCTACCAAAGCCACCAAACCAACATTCCATAGAATAATCAATACCACACATTGAAGGAGTTTCCTCATTCTAAATATCTTAATAACCCCTAACGCATATAAGAAATAATGCACTTGTATGGGGGATTTAACTCCTACTCCTTGTTAACAAGCTTGGATTGACATTTTAAATTACAATTCACTGTCATGAATTAGTTTTTGGATTATTATGAGAACGAATACAAAATCGTCCCCCCCTCCCTTCCACCACCCCCATTTAGTTTCATCACTCATTCTCCTAGTTCAATTGTAAAATTGGCTTGTGAATCTACACTTGAGTTGTATCTGTGTAGGACTTGGACAAAAAAAACAGCTCTTCTACAAATGCTTGGGTTTTGAAATGAGTCTCGCTAGATGGACATCATGCAAAATCATCTCACAAAGCAAGTAATGTATCATAATAGTAGAATCACTTATCATGGGCACAAATTTTATTCCCCTCTCCTTAATCAACACCAAACCTTGATATACTAATAACACCTTGATAAAGGTATTGCTCAGGTAAATTGGTGAGGTAACTTTAAATTTCTAGGCTCTCCTCCCTCATACAATTGTTTAAATTTATAGGTTCTCCTTCCTCATACAATAGTTTAAATTTGTAGGTTCTCCTCCCTCATGGTGAGGATAAAGGTTTAAATTTCTAGGTTCCCCTCTCTAAATCAAAAGATTGAACTTATAGATTACAATACCCCAATTTGGGTTGTTGGATTAGAAATGTATATACATGTGTGTGAGGACTGACGAAGGGCCAAGTGATGTAAAATGTAAATATTGTAAATACAATGTTAATAACACAAATACATCATTGGCTACATATAGAGAAGGGAAAAAATGGGGGTTGTGATTCCACAAGATAAGGAAGAAAATGGACATAGGCGGTTGAAAGGGGCCAAAGCCAATTATAAGTTTTTTATCCTAAACCCAAGTCATTGGTCTTATGATATCCTAAGTCATATCAACCATGTGATGAGTTGCCAAGGTAGTTACACGGGCTTCTTAGAGAGCCACATGGTTAGTCATGAGCATGTAAATATGACCCATGGTTATTGGTTCTGCAAGAGATTATCCATTATTGGATGGGGAAATTTGGTCTGAGCTAAGCTACTATGCCTTGCTTGTAATGGAAATATGGAAAAAGAAACCCTTGTGAGGAATTATGTCTATGTATAGAAAAATATTGCAATTAAGGAAAATTAACTATATCATGTGTGTAATAGAATTATGGAAAAAAAAGTGCTGTGAGGAATTATATATATATACATGAAAACTGTTACAATTAAGAAAAATTAACCATAGCTAAGAATCCCTTGAGTTTCTAGCAG
The DNA here is from genome assembly GCA_034641835.2 of Pinus albicaulis. Classification (NCBI taxonomy): domain Eukaryota; kingdom Viridiplantae; phylum Streptophyta; class Pinopsida; order Pinales; family Pinaceae; genus Pinus; species Pinus albicaulis. The sequence continues at coordinate 98,654,597 of CM076574.1, read as the reverse complement.
TGATAATTCTTAGTCAATCTATGTGAAAGCCTATAAAAAAAAATGATATAGCCAAAAAAAAAAAGTGATATAACCCAAGAAATTTGATGTAAAAGCCTATAAAGAAAGTGGTATAGCCAAGGAAGTGGTATAACCCCAGGGTTCTGTTGCAATAAAGGGGATCCCCTTTCCATTTTCTAAAGAGTATTTTCATAATGAAATTAGGAGAATCAAAATTTTGTAAAACCAAGATTGTATAAATGCATCTTTTAATATTTGTTAAAGTTAACATGTGTAGGTACCGAGGACACGAGTTGAGAGCATGCATTATACAATATTCACTCTTGGATGTGTGCACACAAAAGTCCAATAGCATACTATATGTACTCCACTAATATTAATACTTGTAGCACGGTGAGAATTTTACGTTGCAAAGCCTGTGATCCTACGACAATGAGCACTGTGTTTGAGGTGACACCATTTAACAAATAATAACACCTCAAATTCTACGTTGTTTGTACACCATCACTCCGAGATCATCACCGGCCTCATTGAATTCCAATTCCACATTGCTCAAATTGAAAAGTCAAACATCAGCTCGAATCCCGGTGTAAATTTGTGTATACTTTAAAGAAAGAGATCACTCCTTCAAGATCATCACTGGTCACATTGAATTCCAATTCCACATTGCTCAGATTGAAAAATCAAACATCAGCTCGAATCCCGGTGTAAATATGTATATACTTTAAAGAAAGAGATACTTTAAAGAAAGAGATCCCAAATATGTCAAATTCCCCACATGAAACTCAAAGTGCCTGTATGAACCCCACATGCAGGCCTGGATGGCCTTTATTCCATTGTGCTCGGCAGTAGGATACACGATCATCAACAATCATTGACGAACTAACAGATAAAAAGAAAATTGACCAACTTTAGCTAACGTGTGGGAGTCTGGCTTTTTCTTAACATAAGCCATTGACTGATTGTTTTGTAAAGAGAATAATAATATAATTGAAGCCTCATTCTTAGAACTTTCCTCTTGCGTTGCTTTTACTGCAAGTTTATTTATTAGTAGAATCAGAGGAAGTTTAATCAATTTTTTTTGGTGAGTTTGGTAGAATTACATCTTTATCATGTCCGGATACATTATCTTGATTGAACATGTGATGAGTGCCATAAAAAGCTTGCCTCATCACCTTTTAACCAAGACCTGGCAGAAGGTGAAGTTTAATCAGTTGACTATATAATAGTGATATTATTAATATAGATTCAGTGTAAGTACAGATCTAATATGAGTGGAGAATAATCAAAATTTTTCAAGGACAAACTTATTTTAGAGTGTAAAATATAATGTATTATATTTCATTCTTTAAATTGTATTTTTGAACGTTATACAGATTATATAGTTGATATTATAATATTTTCTTTTAACATTTATTCTTTCTATATATAGATATATTGATTTTTTTTTTGCAAATTATAAGGTTTAAACATCTTACTCACACATTCTTTTTACTTCTAATTACTTTACATCAAATTATATTACTTCATATGGACAATTAACTAAACATATATTCATTTTTGTTTTTTATTATAAAATGAGCCTCTTGGCTCAATAATATAAAACTCTTTTGTTTTTATGATAAACACAATTAAAATACCATACAAAATCAAGTATGTGCAAAGTTTAATCATTATTCAAAGTGGAAAGTTTTCTAGAGAAGGAAAGAGTCATCCTTTTCATTATATAGAAAAAGGAGTACAAAGTTAAAATGGTTGTCCCTGTGAGCATCAGGAGGCCAAAGTAAACATAGATAAACTCAACTGTAGCATTTGTGATGTTAAATAGTGCCCGACATATGCATAAGACACAACTAGGAGTTGTAAAGGAGTTTCACTCAATGATACAAAAAATAGTGAACACATAAAATAATTACAAAAAGATAGAATGTCATGTAGCATAAAACCAAAAAGATATCTTGATAAACTAGAGTTGTTTGAAGCAAGAAGCAAAGGGAATAGTTTAGTAGAAAATTATGAGAAATCAAAAGCCAACTGAAGGCAGTTGGGAAATGAGAAATTCCCACTCGTAAATAGTTGAATACCCTAACATTCTTCGCAAAATATATGACCTTCCTCCACAAATAGAGCATGTTTGGATATTTTCCAGCATGAATATTCCATTCACAATGAATATGTTAAAAAGAAAGAGAATGAAAATGCTACTTGGTGAAGAGATATTCATGGATGTGGCTTCTTCTAGTTAACCAATCAATTACACATATGGGGTCCCCATAATCCTAAAAATGGTCCACGTTCATTGAGGTAATGAAAGAAATAAAAGCCTAACATGTTGTAACCTCTGTTTTGGTATTGGATCCTGATCCAAAATTCAACCAAATCTGGAAAGATAAGTTGTGAGGGTTGAAAATGAAATCACACCCTCCACAAATACTAGCCTGAGAAGCGCCATCAAATAAGCCTACATTACATGAATGTGGTCTAGGAGGGTAGAAAAAAGAGTGGACTCATGAAAGATTCAAAGGCTGAAGGAAATCATTAAAGAAGCCAAGAATCTAGGGCAGGATACATGAAAGATTAACATTCTGACCCTTAAAAATGAATTTGTTGCAAACCTTCTATATGCCCCATGCAATGAAGATGACAAAAAATTTAAACATTCCCATCTTGTGATCCCACTAGAGAAGACAAGAATCAAGGGGATATAAAGGTCCTTCTTCCTAAATATTAAGAGAGTCCATAACAACAATCCAAAGGGTCTTCAAGAAAGAGCGTTAGAAAAATAAGTGGTTAACGGATTTAGCTTCCTTTAAACATAGAACAAAAATATTAGGCCCCTTAAAGCTCCTTTGGATAAAATTGTCCCAAGTGAGAATCATCTCCAAGGCCATCCAAATAAAACATCTAAGCTTGGGAGCAATGGGCCAATGCAAAATATTCCTATACCACCACTTTACCCTAGGCTATTAATGAATTATAAGAAATAGCATTATAAGCTAGGATGGCTTTAATTTGACTAGAAGAATGATTCCAACACCGAGAAATGGTATCCCCCTCAAAAGACAAGATAAGACCATTTAAAACCAACTTGTTGATGTCAGAGTCCCATTCCTCATCCAAATGACTCATAAGTCCCATATTAGTAGAGGATTTCCATCTCCCAATGAAAGTGTTTTGCAAGAAAGGTAGGAAAGTATGACAAAGCATGGTAACACCTTGAGACTTATGTGGGAAATGAGATCAACTGATAATTTATAAAAGGATAAACACCCTATGAAAGGGTCTTTCCCCAATCTAGTGATTTGACCATTTCCCATAGAGGCCACGAGACCCATCCAAATATTCAAGCCCATAATGTATTTCAGTGACTCATAGGATAAAAGTCATTGTAGAGTGGGTTTCTTATGAAAAAATTTCTCTGATATAATACTACTCCAAATACAAGAACCTATAATAGCTCATTAGAAACTTTTCATGGAAAGAGAAATGCCAAACCACTGTAAGTTTTTTAACCCTCAGCCCCAAAAACATTTGGGCTGAGAAAGAGAATCCCACATGACCAAGTGATAACTAGCTCAAATATGCTTACTAGACCAAAGAAAATTATGCATGCATCGACAAATTTTCCTGATAGACGATTTGGAAATATTTGAATGAGAGATCCAATAGACAACAATGCTCTCTAAGATTGATTTTACCAATGTCATCCTACCACCAAGAGAGAGCCATCAATAACACCAATTGTTTATCTTGCTTTCAATTCACTTAATTAAATAATTCCAGTCCTCCACATGATAGTAGTTAGGCTTAAGATGGTAACCCAAGTAAGAGAATCCCAAGTCCAAATGGGCCACCTTGTAAGGGAGGAAGGACAAAAATGGAGGAGATGGAATGATCATAAATGTTATTTTTATTAAAGGTCAATTTATGTTGGCTAATCAACATTCCTGTAGTAGAAAAAATGATTGAAAAAATACAACTTAAGGTGTTCCACTCTGCTACTGATCCATCACCAAATATAAGGACATCATTACCGTACAAAAGACATGTTAATAATATATATTTAGTCGCCTTTACCCCTTTGATGTGCCCATATTTTTTTGTTGAGATAATCATCCTACTTAAGCCTTCAATATGTAAGAGGAATAAAAATGGGAGAGAGAGGGCACCCCTGCCTCAATCCTCTAAAAGCAGTGAAAAAATTTGATGGTGAACAATTAATGATCACAACAAAGTTTGAAGACATTATACATCCCATGATCCAGTTGGTCGCCAAAGAGTCTAGACCAATGTGAAGAAGAAGTAATCTAAGAAAACTCCAGTTTACCCAGTCATATGCCTTCACCAAGTCCATCTTAAGAATAAGAGAAATTCTCTTTTTTATCTTGATTGTATGCAAGGCCTCTTGAGCCGACCCAATGGTGTCACGAATCAGGCGACCCAAAAGAAAACCAAATTTCTCCAGGAGAGAGAAAAGGAGAGGACGTCGTTCAGGCTTTTGCTAGAACCTTAACAATAAATTGTAGAAATTACACCAATGGATTTAATCCGATCATGAAATTTACTAAAAAAACATACTAAATCCTTCTACAATATTTGCGGAATATAAAACACGATCGCTCAATCACATGCAAGTAAGAGAAAGAAGTAAATCAATCACACAACACAATATTTTCCTGTGGAAAGAAACTGCTCAAAACCCCTCCATCTTTATTGTATAATTAACCAAGGAATCATGAAATAATACAATGCACATGTGCTCACGACATCCTCATACACTCTACCAATTGTCTCACACTGATCTAGGAAAAATTGGACCAATACATTGATCTGAAATTGATATGTTAGTTTTTCTGTGCTAATTACAAGTTCAGAATTATATTTGATTTGCTTCTTGTTTGCTTATGGTGCTTTAGTTTCCTTGGTGTAGGTGAGTGTCAAAACAGAAAATTGTCTTGTATTTTATGTTGAAATTAAAGATAAATAAAAAACATAAGTAATAATTGAACATCATCATAAAAATTTACAACGAACCATAAATAGAGTCATCAACAAAAATTTTTAATGAAGGAGTTCACCTCGCCTGGGCTACATCTCCTTGGTCCAACACCATAGCTTGGGCCTCTTGTATTAGCTAAAATTTGGAAAAAGTGTTGTGTACATTAAGAAATTTCTCCTGAAACCTGTTATATTGTATTCAAAACATACAAATCATCTAAAAATGACTGTCCAATTACTGAAAACTAACTCTAGTTGGTCCAGACTTGACCTCCTCCCTTGGTGGCCCTAGACTCCCTTGAAATTCCCTGTAGAAAAATCACATGTAGAAGTCGTTTTAATCCTCTGAAACCTATGAAATTGTCTCTGGAATTCCAAAATCATCTAAAATGGACTATTCATTTTCCAAAAATGGTCGAATATTTCCTCCATTATGGCAAAAAACAATTTCCCTAGGAAACTGCCTCCAAATCTAGCTAACTGCCAGTTAAGTTCGCTAAATTTGGAACCTCCACCGGATTTAGGGGTGCCTCCAGAATCTTTGCCATGTTAAACTCCACTTAAATGATTTTTAATTAATGTGAGCTTAGCGCTAAGCGCGATTAGTGCTAGCTATAGCTCACGTTCACATTGATTTGGTCTGGAGGAGGGGCTGGTTGTGGGCTAGCCCATCGACGCTCCACCAGACCCACTTGTACAACATTAAATAATGGTCAGAGTGGATGTTTTATCAAATAAAACACTATGGCTTAACAGTTAATGGAGTCATACTCCTCAACCATGGCATCAACCCATGTTGGCTACTGCACTACTTCCTCAAAAGAGGATGGTTCTGTCACAATACTCTCGCTCATAAGAGCCATGTATCTAGTATACCTATCTAGGGACCTTCTTTGCTTGCGTTGTGATGTAGGTGCACCTACATGCTCCGTCGCATCTAGCATCGATCTGCCATCCTCTCTGGTGCACTTCCTACCATTTCTGGTGGATGGCTCTACATGAGTGGTTTCTTCCACTCCATGATCCTCTGCTTGTGGCTGCTCCAGATCCCGGGGTTCATCCTTTGGAACTAAGAGTTACTCATCTGCATGCAATTCAAGCTCCCTGTCACGGGAAAATCAGATGGCTTTCTCCTCATCAAATTTAACATCTCTCCTGACAACTGTCATCCTGTTAGCCGGCAAATACACCCGATAGTTGTGGGGAGTATCAGTGTACCCCACAAATATCCCAACCTCTGCTATTGGTCTAGCTTATTCCTGACATATTTGATCACATGGAAATAGACACATGAGCCAAAAAATTTAAAATATGAAACACCTGGTTTCTTACCTGAAAAATCCTCCTCTGGTGTACTCATGCCAAGCATTCGATAATGACTACGGTTCTGCACAAATACTGCTATGTTGCATGCCTCTACCCATAGATGCAACAATAGGCCCTGATAATGTAACATAGCTCGTGCTTCTCCCACAATTGTTATGTTATTTCTTTATGCAACCCCATTCTATTGTGGGTTATGAGGTGCAACCAATTCTCTTCAAATTCCTTCTTTAGTGCAAAAGTTCTTGAATTAATTAGAGATAAACTCACCAACATTGTCGCTCCTTAGAGCCTTCACCTTATTCCCTGTATATTTCTCTACCAGTGCTTTGAAATCACAAAACTTGGAGAACATCTCATCTTTCTTCTGCAGAAAGAAGGTCCAACACTTTCTAGAAAATTCATCAACAAAAATCACATAATACACGTGCTTTGTTGTGGAAGGTGTAGAGAATGGTCCACACACGTTTGAGTGAACTCTCTCAAGGATTGTCGTTGTTTAGTTCTCCTTCTCATGAAAAGTGGATTTAGTATACTTCCCCGTGTTACATCCCTTGCATGTGTCTATCTGTGCAAGAGTACCCTTTGGAAGACCTGTAGAAATCTGTTGCATGATCCTCAAAGCACTGTGGTGTAAATGGCCCAATATCTTGTGCCATAACTCACATGTATCCCGGCTCACCACCTATTTAGCCAATTTAATTTCTTAAATTTTTCAACATAAATTATCAATCGAGGTTTGTAATCTGATGAAGTGTGGTGCATTATATGTGCTTAGTTAACCTTCTTCTTACTTTGTTGTATGTATTTTTATGTTGTTTTGGGGGATTGTGTTCTTATGTCTAAATGTTAATTTTAAGAAATGAAAACTATGAAATGAATCAACTGAATCTAGTGAAATTTAAATGTGTAAAACTAACTTTGAAAGAAGGAAGAAAATGAAATGTTCTTGAACTATTCTAATTTTCATAAAAATGAATCAAAATTTTAAATTTTTAGAATCTGATCTAAAAACAGAGTACCTATTCTAATGACTTTGAAAATTAAATTTAATCCTACTCCATGGATTGAAATATGAATGTTATGACTAAAAATTGAAATTGCAATGCTATTCTAGATGAAAGAAGATTCAAAGGAAAAAACAACTAATGTATGATCAATTACCCCATCATTCAATATGGAAGTATGACATAGTAACCCTCTTGACATGATGTACAAGAAATCGATTACACTTTAGTTTTGAAAATTAAATCTAGGAAAGTATTTAAATAATATGTAAGAAAAACTCAATTATTGTATAGGTTAAACACTCAAGCATCAAATTTGGAAGTATAACAGAGTTACCTTCTTGGTATGATTTACAAGCATTCAATTATACATTTAACTGAGGGTCTTAATCTAGGAAAGAAATTTAAAAGCTTGTAAAGGAAAACTCAACTATTGCATAGGTTAAACACTCGAGCACCCAATTTGGAAGTATTACAAGTCACCTTCTTGGCCTGATCTTTAGGAGCATCCAATTATATAATTAACTGAGAATATGATCTAAGAAAGAAGTGTAAGAACATGAAACGAAACTAAACAACTGTGAGCTCTATTGCCTCAAACATAATCCAATTGGAAAACAGATGAATCTACTTTCTTGAGATGTTCTTGTAAAGAAAATATTACACAGTCATTCTAACATTGATGCTAAGAAAACATTCATAATTTCAATCTATGATATCGATCTAAAAGCTGCAACGCAATATTAATCTACTTGTGAATTGACAAAACATAACAAATAATTAAACTAAAATAACTAATGAAAAAACTCCTCCTGTGTAGGGGCCCTCTGCGATAGAATAGGTCAAGATCCTAGCTAACTATATGCACATTAACTAGAAACTGGAACCATGAACACGATCTTTGTATTACAAAAAAGAACAGAGTTTAAAACATACACAACGTTTTCAGAAATTAAGATTGTCTTCAGCCTTTACATAACTGGTATTTAAACAAAATAAAATGTAACTGTGAAGAGCTAATTACGCCTACAGATGGAAATTACAACCGAAACAAAGAATTAAATTCTAATTGGTTAACTCTTGATTTGCTACATCAGAGAAAATCAAGAGTTCTTCGCTCTCGGCTTACGTCCTTTGACTAGACTTTGACCACAATCACAGGCACCCTTTTTTGTCGATTTCGACCAAGTGGATAGGACGAAATCCATATGTGGATCATTTTGGAGATGCCATGTGGCTCATTCCTTTATTTCCTCCTCAGAACCTATCAAACCATAAAAGTCGCTGCGAAAACAATAATTAGTTGCAAAATAGGCTGTGTTTTGTAGCTAAGTTACCAAAATCCATTCAAATAACAAGAACATCAGAATATAACATAGAAATCATTCAAATTCATTCCCTGAGATAAAACATGACATTTATCATTGATTGGAGTGTATGTATTTATGAAAAGGTAAGGAAAAGTGATGAGAAAGGATGTCAGACAAAGGACAATTCTGAGGTTCAACACCACCTTCCCTACTTTACTTCTCAATGTTGCGCAACCATCTACATAAAGTTTGTAGAGGTTATTCAAACGAACCCCAATATTCTTTACCTGTCTTGTGGCTTTGTCACGAAGGAACACCTTTCCTTCACTGAAAACCACATCATATCCTAGATCCTCCAACATAGAAATTGAAACTAAATTATTTTTAAAGCCTGGTACATGCATGACATCTTTTAATATGAGAGGTTTACCTGACTGTCTCTAGAAAGTAACTGGACCAATCCCGATAGCGTTATACCTCCCGTCATCACCCATCTCGATGTGCATTTGAAGATCCTTCTCCTCCAAGATACTAAAGAGTTATTTGTTTCCTGTCATGTGGAAAGATTCTCCACTATCCAATTACCGCATAGATCCCATCACAGTTGACGCCATGCATGCGATGAGAGAGAAGTCAGAGCCTTCTTGTTGTTCTTCTTTTTTGTGGACAATTTCTAGCATAGAGTCCATATTCATGATTGTGAAAAAAATTTCACCTTTGACATGTCACACTTCTTACCTTCTTTGTCGGTCTCTGATTTAGAATGGGACTTCTTCCCCTTCCCCTTATTTTCCTTATTAGCGAAGGCACAAATTTCCTCATCATCAGTCTTGGATGAGGATCCATCCTTGGTATTTCACAGAAACTCTTATTGTACCAAATCTGACCATAGTCGCTCCCAATTTGGTAACTTCTCCCTCCCATTCACAGAGTCCTGGTAACTATGCTAGCTCTTGGGAAGGCCTATAAGTGCTAGGCTAACCAAGTCATCATCAGCTACAATAATCCCAACACTTCCAAGCTCATCTCGACATTTAGTGAACTTTGTCAAGTATTTTTGGATTGTGTCGCCCTTCTCCATTTTTATTTTCCCAAGCTTGTCCTTGAGTGCCAATTTTTTGTGGTGAATGCTGCTTTGAAACAGATTTATCAAGGCCTTCCACATAGCATATGGAGTTTCCTTGCCATGGAGACTTGAGACAGTATGATCTCAAACTCTCTCTAATAAGATCCTCCTCACCTTTGCTACCTTCTTTTTCCATGCATCAAGAAGTTGGGCATCTGCTGTTGCGGGCTTGGGAATATCATTTTCTATGAATTCCTTCAAAAAAATTTCCTCCAACACTTCCTCCATCCTATCCTTCCATACAATATAATTCAAATATCCCTCGAGTTCATATTCGAGTCTCAAGCCATTGAAAGACATCTTGATACGCTTCTACCTCCAAAGAAAGTATCTACAAATTTGAATATTGTTCAACACAAACCCAATTTCTACTCCACTATTGTGATTCCTGGTGCTCTGATACCATGTAGAAATTACACCAATGGATTCAATATGATCATGCAATGTACTAAAACAAGATATTGAATCCTTCTACAATATTTGTGAAATATAAAACACAATCGCTCAATCACATGCAAGTAAGAGAAAGAGGTAAATCAAGTGCACAACACATGATTTTCCTGGGGAAAGGAACTGCTCAAAACCCTGCCATATTTATTGTATAATCAACCAAGGAATCATGAAACAATACAATGCATGTGTGCTCACTACAACCTCATACACTCTACCAATTGTCTCACACTGATCAAGGAAAAATTGGATCAATACATAGCCAATTTCTTGCCCACCTTCAACCTGCCTTGCTCACGCAATCGCTAGGAAAAATAATTCCTATTAAATAGGAATTCCAACCTTCCTTGATTGCACAATCCATCATGGGCTTCCTATGGATTTATAATTGCGCTCAAGCAATTTTCTAATAATACAACTGATAGTTTACTTATCTTTAACCTTTGTCACAACTGGGTCATCATCAGAATTGACATGCATGCAGCTATTAATAGTGAATCATCAGTTACTTGGTAGATCACTACTTGTAAATTAAATCTATTTTATTTCACTTGATCTTCCACTAGCTCATCATTTAGTTAGAACTAGTTAAACTAATTTTAACTCAATTAATTTGAGTTAACTGATTACACTTACACCACACTAGTGCTACAACTGCAACTAGACCCTGTAATAATAGAATCTCTCTACATGCCTATCCTTTGACCCTCAAATCGAAATTCTTGAGCTAACTAAGTATATCACACTTAGTTAGCTATTACAATTTTTTATGAGATAAGATTACAATTTATTTTCCAATTTATTTAAAAATTGGACGCCCACATTAACACTAATGTGTCACTGAATTCCTCACCCATGTGTGACCTGGAATCCCACACTAGTATGCGGTGCATTTTCTTCTTGAATTTAAACATAAATTTGTAAATGATATTGCAAAGAGATATCAGATGATAGTCATTAAAGGACTGGGGTTTGTAACATTTAGGAATAAGAGCTAAAAAATTTGAGTTGATGGTTGTCAATCTAGACTCCTCCACAACACAAAGCATATCATTCCGAATTAGTTTGAAAAATGCTAAATAAAATTCTACATACTAGTCATTAGGGCCAAAACTCTTGTCCTTGGAAAAGGTTTGAGAACCACTTTTATCTCCTCCAACGTGAAATGATCACCAATTCTAGCTTAATCATTGTTTGAAAATATTCTAGGAAAATGCTGAATAACTTGAAGTTGGTCCTGAATCATACAATCCCATGCATTTTTGAAGAGCCTAGAGAAGTGAACCCTATCAATCATTTCCAAATGTTGTTGGGAGAAATGAGACTTTCACTCATCATTCATTATATCCCAAATAACATTATTTTTCTTGCAATGAGAGGCAAACTTGTGAAAGAAATTAGTATTCCCACCACCCTCCTTTATCCAAATCGTCCTAATTTTGAGATTCCAACACTCCTCCTCTGCTCTAAGGAGATGGGATTTATGTTTTGCTAAAGATATCATCTTACATTTGAGAGCATCTAGAAATAGTAAGCAAATGAAAGACCATTGACATGATTTAATAATGTACTCAATGTCTTCCAACTCGCGTTGTTTCTTACGAATAAAATAATGGGCCCAAGATTTAACATGTAATTTAAATGTTTCAATTTAGAGACCCATGAATACATATCCAAAAAGGAGGGATCATCCTGGTAGTGCTTCCAACAATCATGATCCAAAGAAATAAAAGACTCATCCTTGAGCCAAGAGTGGTTGAATTTGGAGGGAAACTTCGAGAGAGAGGCAATGAAATCCAATTGTAAGAAAAGAGAAAAGTGGTCAGAGATGACCTCCTGACTGATCTAGGATTAATACTTTCCCATTTTGGAAATCAAAGAGTCAAATATTAAATTTTTTTCCAGGTGTTTAGCAACACCATCACCTTTATAACACTCATTTCTCCATGTGGCACCAAAGGGAAAAGGGGAAATATATAATAGATTTGAATCAAGGGTAATTTGGGAGATTTCCTGTGAAAATGGTTTCACATGGGCATTCAATCCCAAAGTTTCACAAATAGAAGTTGTAAAGTTTAAATAACCTCCCAATATAAGGGAATTATCACTAAGTAAACCACTGTTGGCAAGGTGATTCCAAAACACCTCCCTGTTCTTGTAGGGATCATAACAATTTACTAAAATTGTAGGTACATCAAGAGCCTTTAGGTGTCCTTCTAGAATGATTCCAGCCATGGAGAAATATGGCCAAAGAGATTCATATTGGTGTTTCCAAAGAATAGAAAGAGGCCCAGATATTCCTTCAACATCCAAAAAGAATATGCATCATTTTGGACAAATTTTGTGGATAGTTTCCCTAGACTTCACTCTGGAGACCATGGTTTCATGAAAAAAAAATTAAAAGTCAGCATAGGGATACCAACCTTCAAAGGGAATTTATTTTAGGATGGCCTCCAACTCCCCTAATGTTCAAGGAAATAATAATCATGGGGAACCATTAGGGAAGGCCAACATAGCTCCAAGGGCCCTAGCATACTCAGATCCAATTGATAAGTTCATTGGAGGAACACCCTGAGAAATAGAATCATGAGAAAGCTATTTTTTGTTTGGATTTTTCTTCAAGACTATAAAATTGTTGCATGAGGTGAGGGACAGATCAACATAAGAAGGAACGGGCATAGGAGAAGGAAAATATGGGATGGCTACAAGGTTTAAGGAGGTTTTGTAAGAGGGGTCCAGAGAGCAAGATGATGTGTGCTCAGAGATCCCCATCATGGAGCCAACAAGTGGCAAAGGGCTAGTAGGAGAATTTTGCGAGGTTTCTGGAGAAGGAGAGATTCCAGTAGAGGAAGACTGGATATTAAAAAATTTGATCCTCAAAAGGGAATATCTAGGGTCATTTGAGGAGCTTAAGATAGGGCTAACACGATGTCCCAAATTAAGAGAGAGAGAGGTAGAGGGATCATGAGTTACAGTCGTGGGAGAGGTAAATTCACAGTAAGAGTCTGAAGGAGGTAGAATGTCAAATAAGGGCTTTAGGGAAGAGTTAGAAATGTTATCCAAAAAAGTAATTTCATTAGTCGAGATATATTGGATGAGCTTACTAGATACTATGTCCAACAGAGGTTGAGAGATCCAAGGATGAGGAGAAGAGGGACCTAGTATAGAGGAGAATGTTGGAAGTGATTCACACGAGTTGTCAGCCATATATGTGGATTTTACCCTTCCAGTAGATGTTAATAATTCCTTATCCACATAAGACAAAGGAGAAGGATTACTATTCATCTTCTCTTAGACCCCCTCGATGTTCTTTGCCACCAGTCTAAATTCATTACAAGTGTTCCTTGTCTCATCCAACGAATATCCTTTGCAAACCCTAGGCGAGGCCTACACCATAGCTCAAGAACTAGGGGGCTCCATCCAAGATTGAATTATGCTTGGTCATTAACAACATCACATATTAGATCACCTTTAGTTTCATTGAGATTTCACTTGGGAGGGTACCTGACCATGGTGCCCTTGGTATGGTTTGAAAAACCCCTCAACCCTGAGAAGCGACATGCCACCTTGAGATGGCTTCTATTGTGGCATAATGAACATCAGAAAGGGACTTTCCAAAAGTCCAAGTGTTATGTGAAAGACATATCTCCCAAATAAATCTCAATTTCAACAAGAAGGCACTTTGCCATATCCATCTCCACCAACACTTGCATAACCCGCTTATCAAAGTTTACCAAGGAAACATCATCCAAATAAAAAAATCTACCAATACAGTTAGCCACCTTCACCACTATCTGTATAGTCCATATTTCTAATGGAAACGCAACCAATTTTACCCACATATAGATTGATTTGGGTTTGTTGGACAACAAATTAAACCCAAATTTCCACCATTGTAGCCCTAACAATCCTCTACCTATAACCCAAACCTAATGCAAGGCCTCACAAGGTCACTTTCATCTAGTGTTATGCAACCAACTTACAAAATAGAAGAAAATAGAGATACGTGACTTGAGAAATAGCCTCTTCGAGGGGGAAGCCTCTTTTACATCACATAAATGAACAATTCTGAGATGATAAAAATGGAAATATCTCCTTTCTATATATAGGAGTCCAAGGGGTCACAATATAATCAGAGCCTTCATAACAATAATAATGTAAGGGCACAAAAGTAACAATAATAGGGTTCTATGGGGCACAAAAGTAACAATATGGGGGATACATTAACAATAACAATGAGGGGACTACACTATTATTATAGAGACCTAACATGCCCCTATTTTTCAAAAAAAGTGTTGTCCTCAATGCTTGAGTAGTTCTAGATGCTTCTGTATAAAATTCTCATCTTCCCACGTGGATTATTCAGCCGTTAATTTTTTTCAGTTAATGAGATACTCTGAAATGATGAATTCCATAGTTTTTGGGTTCTTGTTTTTGTGACCGCTTCAAGCTCCAATATGAATTTTTCTTCTTTGTCAAGTTTTGGAAATATTGTTTGAACTGGGAGCTTATCACCAATAATCTTCTTTAAGCATGAAACATGGAAAACTGGGTGTACTTGAGAAGATGTAGGCAACTCCAATTTTTATGCCATAGTACCAATATTTTTCAACACCTTGTAAGGACTATAGTACTTGGGTGATAATTTATTATCCTTCTTAGATTTCTTGAGGGACGTTTGTTTGTATTGTTGTATTCGTAAAAATACCCATTCGTCCACGTAAAAAATTCTTTCACTACAATGTTGATCTTCTTTTTGTTTGATTTGATTCTGCCTTGGAGTGAGTTTATCCTTTAAAAGTTGGAGAACTTTTCGTTGATGCTCGATGTGATGTTCTATTGCTTGAACCTTGGAATTTTCTCTTAAAGATGATGTGATGGACAGTGGGTGATATCCATAAAGTGCTGTAAATGGGGTCATTTTTGCTACAGTAGGGAAATAAGTGTTCTACCACCATTCAACCAAAGGTAACCACTTGACCCATTGAGTTTGTTTATAAGATACACAACAACGAAGATATCCTTCCATTTTTTTTTTTACTATCTCAGTTTTCCCGTTAGATTGAGGATGATAAGATGAGCTATGAGCTATAAATTTGTTATTCATTTAGAAGATTTTTCATTCCATTAGATTTGATTATATTTCTTGTTTTCCCTGTGATACCCTTTAATTCAACTTCCTTTCTTTCCCAAAAAAAATTCAAGAAAAGTTCTTGAAAATTAAAATCTACCATCTCCAAAGATTGCAACCATTGGAGAAAGAATTGGACTATTCAATACATATTCCCCCATGGTTATCTTGATATTATGGCACTTTCCAGAGCAATTTATAGTTCCTACATTTGCAACCGTTACTTGACACACTGGCATTGGATAAAGGAAGCAATCCAATTCATTGGCTATCTTACAATGAATAAAATTATGGGTACTA
Organism: Pinus albicaulis; assembly: GCA_034641835.2. NCBI lineage: Eukaryota > Viridiplantae > Streptophyta > Pinopsida > Pinales > Pinaceae > Pinus > Pinus albicaulis. Next base: position 98,638,952 of record CM076574.1, on the reverse strand, counting down.
CCTGAATCAAGAAGCGCTATTACCTTTCTCTTCTTGATATATCCTTCTATCTTGAGAGTTTGAGGAGTGGTGATTCCTTCCAATGCATTACAGGATATGGTTGGTTTCATTTCTTCTCTCTCTAGGGTTGTTTCCTAGTGAATATCATCCTATTTTGATGTTTCTTGTTCCTTTTCTTTCTCCTCTTCACAATCTATGTAAAATAATTTCTTCTCAGCACACTTATAACCTTTTTTGTTGTCAGCCTTGTAGGTTGTGTAATTCTAAGAGCAACAAAACTTCCATCTCTATAATTGTGAGTGGTAGACTTCCTGGTTGCCATAATTTTGCTTTCAACTTTTCTTGCCACCTTGAATACATTCTCCAATGAATCAGGTTCCCAAAGGTGAACCTCATGTTGTATGTTATCCTTTCTAGTCCCTATGAAGATATTAATCATATTCTCCTTTGTAATATCAGTTACCTTGATAGTCAAATTTTGTAATTTCTCAATGTGCTCCGCTATTGAACCCTTTTGTTTGAGATTTATCAATTGGATAAAGAAGGTGTTTCTCTTTGTATCCTCATAATGTGATATCATTTCCTCTGTAAAATTGACCAAGTGAAAATTGGTTTACAAGAAAAAAGCCATCGATACGATACAAAATAATTTGCCAACTATAAATAGAAATATGCAATGCATACATTTTGTATGTGTTGCACATCATGGAGATCAAAATATTGCTCCATTTGTAGTATCCATGTTACCGAAATCTTGCCATCAAACCTCCTCATATCTATTGTTGGAATGTAGTGGGTATTAAACCCAAAATTGGAGTCTCTAAAATCATAATTCATATTCCTTTTGTCCTCATCACGATTTTCATGGATTACCTTTCACCATTGGGAAGCTTTTCTTGCAACAACTTTGTCAAAACTTCCATGTCTACCTTTAAACATATCCCATTTTAAACCATCAATGTCTCCTTTTATCTTATTTTTTTATATAAGCCATCCATATTAACATTCATTACTCCCAATTCATTTTTGGTTTTTGTTTGGGAGAGTGAAATGTGTTGCACTTGGTCCTGTAACATTGAATCTATATCATGTTGCTTTTCTTCCTCTTTTTCATGCATCATATTAAAGATTTATAGTTTCTGACTGGGTGTGTCAATTTATTTTTTTCGAGGCATATTGGAATTAAATAGTGATATCTATCCTTCTCTATTCCTTTTGAATCACTTCAAACTGATTCTTTAAGGAAAATTTATACAAAAAAAAAATACACACATTTTTCCTTATTTTTTGGAGCTAGATATTGAAACTATTTTATCTTTGTAATTTTGGATCTCCAAGATCTAAAATTACACATTCTAGTAGGCCTCTGAGTCTTCTTTCCAACGCCACAAATCAAACCAAAATTTGATTCTTCAAGATAAAGTTATGCCCAATCTCCCATGATGAATTGATTATGGATTGGTTCAATAGAGCGAAATTGTATGGAGTGCCACATGTCACTGTTTCGACCTTTGGCCCTTAAAATGATAAAAAAAAAACTACAGTCCATGAAATTTTGGTAACTTGTTACAAAATTCAAATCCAATGCTAAGAGTGAAATTTATGACGATTTTCTCTAGGTCACCTATTTGAGATTGAATTCTGGAGTGTGCAAAAACCCTAAGTTTTTTAGACCATATCTCATAAAATATAGCGAACCAAGATCTGAAAGTTTTACACAAATTTTACCAATATTTTGGCTCTACGTGGTCACAATTTTAGTCTTTTGAAGCCTCGTAGAAAACAAGTTATAACTAAAATACCAAGATGACATGTTTGAAGCAGCGAAACCTTAGAATCCAAAGCTCTGATACCAAATGTTATGCAACCAACTTACAAAATAGAATAAAATATAGATCAACGAATTGAGAAATAGAATCTTTGAGGGGGAAAGATCCTTTACTTCACATAAATGAACAATGATTGGATGATACAAATGACAAGACCTCCTTTCTATATATAGGAGTCTAAGGGGTCACAATATAATCAGATCTTACATAACAATAATAATGTAAGGGAACAACAATAATAATAGTGGGCTTCTATGGTGCACAATAATAACAATACGAGGGATACATTAACAATAACAATAAGGAGAATACACTATTATTGTAGGGACCTAACATCCAGAAAATTAAAATGAATCCAATTATTCATAAGTAGACTAAAGGTGAGACAATAACCCAAAAATGAATTCTAGTGCAAGGATACATAATCAAGCATCTAAAATCTGGATAGGGAAATGTACTAAAATGTACCCATAAGAGCACACTCGAGCATGCTCAAAAGGACTTGAGACCTTGTTAATATCAACATAAATGGGAATAAAAGATTTTTGGTACAAGGAGTGTATGCTTCAAGGAATTGTAAAATGGTATAAAGGGACATTGGGTGTTCCCAATACTTTTTTAGCCATAGAATCAGGTGTCACCCTGAGGCTCCCTCTCTCCTCACCTAAGGAAAAAACCGAAGAAATTGGTGACATGGAGAGAGGAAATGAAAAAAATTAGGAATAATATAAATCATTGTGGTCAGAAAGGGATTAGCACTTCATAATATGTTGAATGGACGGAGACATAAGGGAGCCATATGAACCTAGAAACTCACTCCACTCCAAATCAAGTCGATGGAGAATCGACAAGAAAGGGTGCCTAAGAAAACATGACATAAGTTCACTTACCAAGGCAACAACGACAAAAAGTTACAGAGGGTACTTAGAAGACCGCCATTCCCATGATTGTACTACCATTTTCTTTTTGAGTGTATTCAAAGTGGAAATTTATCCAACGAGTTTTGGACAATTTTGAATCAACCCAAAAGTTCAATTTTATGAAAACTTTGAAATTTTTTTCCTGGAATGTTCCATAATGTCATGGTTACAGTGAAATAAGAAGAATGGCCTTTGTTTTAATGTGGTGCTCTTATAATAGACTAATGAGAATTATTACATTTAGGATAGATTTAACTGTCATTTTATTTGGGAATACTTAAATAAAAAGAGTTCAATATTGTTTAAGCTTAAAATGTCATTCTATTTTGCCATGCTTAAAATAAAAGGAGTTTCATTCTTGTTTAAGCTTAAAATTACATGGTTTTTGAAAAAAGGTTTATGAAGTACTGTTTGGAGATACATCAAAAATAAGTGTGAAATAAGTAAACAACATAAGGGTGTTTACAAATTTGTAAAGTATAGTTTTTTTAAATGATGAGTGTTTGTTATTTGTATGTTTGTATTTAAGTTTGAAAATGGGGAATCTTTTGAGATTAAATAATTTTTATAAATTTTTGGAAAATATTTCTTAGAAGAGAAATCTAATTTAAAATCCGAAGGTTTCAATTTACAACAATATAATAAAAATAATATATTACGATTTTATATTTAATTTTAAATTTTAAATACACAATTTTTTTATTAGATTAAATTTTTTTTATTAAATTAAAATTTATTGACTAATTCTAACCAAAAGCAATAACATTTTTATTAAATTTAATTTTATCAAACAATTCACAATAAAGTGAAAAACTTTCCCATGGAGAATGGGGAAAAGAACCTATAATGTAAAGTCAAAGATTTAAATTGAGAGATACTCCCTCTCCATTAAAGTTCTCTAACTATACGCAAAAAGTATTTATAGCAATGTATATTATATATACATGTAGTTGGGGTGTTTATTACTTCTTGATGAGATAGATTATTGTACCATGTTATATATGGGTAGGGTCATATTTTTAGAAATCAATAAAATACAATGACTATAAAAGTGAAAATTGACCCAAAAATAAAAATAAAAAAAATACATAGAAATGTAATACTCATTGTTTAAAATTTTGTGTGTTAGGGAAGGTGGTTGATTGTTGTTAAAATAATTTTTTTAATAAAAAAGATTAACCTGTGTCTAACTTCGAAAATTAATCTGAGTGAAAATTGATAGGTACTTTATCTTTTATAGTATATAAGGATATAAAAAATGTACTTATATACTTAAATGATTAATTAATCATCTATTTATTAAAGCCCACATCTTAACATCACTTGTGACAAAATCAATTCATTTTTTTCTCTAATTCAAGAATTTTTTGGTCGAAACCAATATTCCTCTATTTTTACCAATTTTTCTTGTTTTTTCCTTAATTTAGTGCAATCAATGCTTTGAATGGGGACAATTGAAGTTTCTATAAAAAATGTTGTTTTTGTGTTAAAAGGCTACTCCTTGGTCCAAATAAATCATTTCATACATCCTGTTACTTTTTACTGAGGAGTTTCCCTATAATGAGATCAATTGAAAGAAAGTTGCCTCTAGAATCATGATCATATTGATACCTTTCTTCACCTTTTTTTTCCTTCTTTTTTCCTTATTTTAGTGTAAACAACAACTTTATTGGGGGATATTAGAGTTTTTATCAACAATGCTCTTTATTATGTTCATGATCCCCTCCTTGGTCTAAATAACTCAACTCATGTTTTCTCTTACCTTTTTTTAATGAGTTTCCCTACAATGAGATTAGTGGAAATGGAGATTCCTTTAGAATCATGATCATTTCAATGCATTTTTTGATCCTTTTACAGATGGAATAATGGAATTTATTGGGTTGTAGGGTCAGGTTTATCTAATGTCTTTCTTATCTTTTCCTAATGACAAGTTATCCTTGAAACTTTCCACCAAGAATAACTTAAATTCCCTGGCTTAGTAATTGATGAAGACTTCGATTTCAAACATGATGTCATCACATATCTATTATTGAAACATAGTTTCCAGTGGATACAAGATTTCCTACTCCATAAATTATTTCTAACTTTGATCTCCAATACCAAACACTATTTTGTCAAAAGAATCTTTACGTAAATCAACATAAACACATATTTAGACATAGGTATCGTAAACAATGGCACAAATTCTTGAAAGTATATTAACGAAATTATCCACATTTTTTTAATACTTTATAGAATATAATAATATCAATACCGTAGAATGAAAATGAGAAATCCACTCCAAAATAAGTTTTCAATCTTATAAACCTCTTTGGAAAGTAGTTAAACTACAATTGGAAGTAGTATTTTATTTCGTGTATGGGACTTAGGCTAGAGGTAGATTTAGTGATTTCCATAAGGGAAATGGATTTCTTGTGGATATTATCTAGGAGGAAACCACCTTTTCATCATGGAGTAAGGCCTAAAATTGTTTTTAATTAGCTAAGATATCGTTGAAATTAGCAACAAGAAGGGCTTCTAATTTAATTCTCCCTTAATGAAATTAGAAGGAAATTGTAATCCCAAACCACATGACAACTTGTATGAGTTAACTGAGTTAGGAAGACTTAGTTAGCTCAATAAATTCGAGTTAGGGTTCAAAATGGAGGCATGTATAACTCACTCTAAGTTGTAGGGGGTCCAGTTGCAGTTTATTTTGAGTTGTAATTGTTTAACTTAATTATTTGAGTTAAAATCAGTTTAACTAGTTATAATTGATGGATGAGCTAGTGAGAGGTCCAATGAATTAAATATGATTTAATTCACATGCAATGATCAATAAGATAACTAATAATTCACTGTAAATACTTGTTGCATGTTAGTTCTACGGAAGGCCCAGTTGAGATTGGAGTTAAAGGGAAGTAGACTATCAATTGTATAATTAGAAAATTATACAGGTCATGCATGAGGTCATCAGGATGCCTTAGATGAATTGCACAATCAATTGAAGGGAATTTCCTAACTAATAGGGGCTAAATTCCCTCAATAACGTGTGTGAAAGGATGGTCAGATAGGGGCAAGGAATTGGTTAAGTATTGGACCAAACCTGCTCAGATCAAAGTGATACAGTCAGATATAGTGCATAGAGCTCTCAAGTCTGGGAGAAGCATTATATTTATTCATATTCTTGAATTTATGTAATATATAGATAGCGGGGTTTTTAGCTGAGGCTTTCCCAAGATAAATATTTGTGTTGTGCGATTGAAATTCTCTCTCTTTCTTATTTATGTGATTGTGTGATCATAATTGGTTTCCGCAATTTGTAAGATAGATTCAAGTATTTTGTTTTAGAATATTACAATATCAGTTGAATATATGTGGATTTTATATATGGTATCAGAGAAGGAATCACTATAGAAGATAAGAACCATAGTTTTTTTTGAACAAATGAATCGAATTTACAGATTTATTAGTCAGGACCAACAGTAGATCAGGATGTCTTTCTTTGGATTGAGACTCAAATATGCCCTTGAGGGTAATTCGAATAAAATATCTTGTAAGGACATGATGGAAGCATTGTTGGAGGATAATGGACTAAAGGGATTCATAGAGAGTGATATTCCCAAGACCGTAACAACAGATGCTCAAAATCTTGATGTATGGAAGAAGAATGTAGAAAAGGTGAGAAGGATTTTGTTAGAAGGAGTTCGAGATCATATTGATTCGAACCTCCATGGAAAGGAAAATCCATATGCTATTTGGAAGGCCTTAACGAATCTGTTTCAAATTAGAAGCGACCACATGAAGCTGGTGCTGAAGGAAAAGCTTAGAAAGATCAAGATGGAGAAGGGCGACACAATAACAAAATACTTGACGAAGATAACTCAATGTCGAGATGAGATTGGAAGTGTTGGTGTGATAGTTTCCCATGACGATTTAGTGAGCCTAGCACTTATATCCCTTCCCAAGAGCTGGCACAACTACTAGGATTCAGTGAATTGGAGGGAGAAGCTACCATAGTGGAAGCGATTGTGGTTTGACTTGGTACAAGAAGACATTTGGTGGACACCAAAGTTGGATCCTCATCAAAGACGGATGATGAGGAGAACCATGCCTTTGATGGAAAGTAAAAGCAAGGGAAAGGGAAGAAATCCCATTCCAAATCTGATTCTGGTCACGCAGACAAGGAGAAAGACTTTTCAAAGGTAAAATGTTTTCACTGTCATGAGCTTGGACACTGCTACAAAGTGTCTGCACAAGAATACTGACAAGAAGCCCTCAGGAGGAGTGGTAGGTGAAGCACTTGCTTCACAGTTTGAGTTGGATTTCACCCTCATCGAATGGATGGTGTCATCAATAATGGGTTCTTTGTGGTACTTGGAAAGTGGAGCTTCATTCCATATGACTGGCAACAAAAAATTCTTCAGTATCTTGGAGGAGAAGGATATCCAGATGCACATCGAGATGGGAGATGACGCGAGGTATAACACTAGTGACATAGGTACAATTAAATTTTAAAGGGAGTCATAAACTCCTCTCACATTGAAATATGTCATGTATGTTCCTGGTTTAAAGAAGAATTTGGTTTATGTTGCTATGTTGGAAGACCGTGGCTATGATGTGATATTTAGAAAAGGAAATGTGTGCCTTAGACACAAATACACAGGATAGGTGAAGAATATTGGGATTCGAGTAAATAACCTGTACAAATTGAATATAGAATACTATGCTGCCTTGAGCACGAAAATAGATAAGGTGGAGAACTAAGACATCTATGAGTTATGGAACATAAAGTTGTTTCATCTACACCATGGCGCTTTGAAGATCATGCAACATATTTCTGCTGGACTCCACAAGGGTGCACTTGAAAAATGAGATACATGCAAAGGGTGTACATTGGGGAAGTACACAAAAGCCACCTTTCACGATAAGGAAATTCAAGAAAGGCGATCCTTGACAGAGTTCACTCATATGTGTATGGACCGTTCTCGACATACTCCACAACAAAACACATGTATAATGTGATTTTTGTAGATGATTTTTCATGCGAGTGTTGGATTTTTTTCATGCAAAAGAAAGATCAACGTTCTCAAATTTTTGTGAGTTCAAAGCACTTTTCAAGAAAGATACATGCAAGAAGGTGAAGTCTCTCAAAAGAAAAAATGGTGGAGAATATGTCTCGAATGAATTCAATAACTTCAGTGCTTCAGAAGGAATTAAGAAAGAATTGATAGCAAATCATAACCCACAACAGAATGGGGTTGCAGAAAGGAAGAACATAACTATTGTGGGAGAAACATGAGTGATGTTGCATTATTAGGGCATACCATTGCATCTGTGGGTTGAAGCATGCAACACAATAGTATTTTTGCAAAACAAAATTCCTCATCGGATAATTGGTATGAGTACACTAGAGGAATATTTTTCAGGTAGGAGACCAGATGTGTCGCATTTTAAAATTTTTGATTTATCAATTTATTTCCATGTAATTAAAGATGCAAGAAAAAAACTAGAACCAAAAACTGAGTTGGGAATATTTGTGGGGTACATTGATACACCTCACAACTATTGGATGTATTTTGCAGCGCACAGGATAACAATGGTCAAAAGAGATGTAAAATTTTATGAAGAGAAGGCCATGAAAATTTTCCTTGAGAGGGAGATTTAGTTGCATGCAGTTGAGAAGCTCTTGGCTCCAAAATAAGAACCTTAAGACGTGGAGAAACCACAAGCCGAGGAACAACAACCATTCATTTAGAGCCATCCAAATATGGAAGGAAGTGCACCAGAGAGGCTAGCAGGTTTGTGCTTGATGCTAGAGAGAATGTGGGAGAACCTACATCGCAACGCAGGAAGAGAAGCTCCCAAGATTGGTACACTAGCTACATGGATCTTATGAGTGAGAGTGTAGTGATAGTGCCATCCTCTTTCTAGGAATCAGTGCAACAACCAATTTGGGTTGATTCCATGGCTGAGGAGTATGAATCCATTATCATAAACAGTGCATGGGAAGTTGTCCCAAGACCAGAGGGGAAGTCAGTCGCAAGATCTAAGTGGATCTACAAGGTGAAGCGGGCAGTAGATGGGAATGTGGAGAAACACAAGGCAAATTTTGTGTCCATAGGGTTCTCTCAAGTGGAGGGGATTGATTACGATGAGACCTTTGCACCAGTCGCAAGGTACTCATCAATCATATCCATCCTTTCATTTTCAATGCAGATGTTATGGCAGATACATCACATGGCTGTAAAGACAACCTTCCTCAATTGAGTGATTGAGGAAGAGGTGTACATTGAGCAACTAGAAGGTTTTGAGACCTTCGATAGAGAGTCACATGTGTGTAGACTCAAGAGAGCACTATATGGGCTGAAGCAAGCACCTCATGCTTGGTACACCAGGATCGAAAGATACTTCACAGGTTTGGGATTCACCAAGAGTGAAGTAGATGTGAACCTTTACCATATCGTTGTAGAAGGTAAAATTTTGATCATTATAATTTATGTCAATTATTTGATATTTAGAGGTGATGAGCAACTCATCAAGTCTTGAAAAGATGATCTTGCAAGAGAATTTGAGATGAAGGACATGGGGCTCTTGCACTATTTTGTGGGATTGGAAATTTGGCAAAGAGATGGGGAGATATTTGTATCTCAGGGAAAGTATGCCAACAAGATTATGAGGAAGCTCCTCATGGATGGAAACAAACCCATGGAGACTCCTCTAGCAGGAAACTAGAGGAAGGAGGATGTTACTTCAGGTGAAGTAGTAGATTCTACCATCTACAGGAAACTTGTGGGTTCACTCATGTATTTGGTGAACACATGACCAGACATATTCTATGAAGCTAACCAGCTTATTGAAGCTATGTTTAAGCCTACCAACCTCAATTGGAAGGTAGGCAAGCATATGTTGAGATACCTTAGACGCACTATATAGTTTTGGCTATGGTACAGGCAGATAGAGGGAGTGAAGCTTCAAGGCTTCACAAATGTAGATTGGGTCATGAGTCCATATGATAGGAAGAGCACATTAGGGGGCATCTTCAACATTGGATCAACAACAATTTCCTGGTACAACAAGAAAGAGAGATTAGTTGCACTTAGTTTAGTAGAGGCAGAGTACATGGCAGCTAATCAGGAAGCATGTGAGGCCATCTGGATGATGGAGATACTTGTTGATTTGTTTTATTGACAGATGGATCTGATGATGATTTATTTTGATAACCAGAGTTGCATCAAACTCTCGATTAATACATTTTTTCATGAAAGGTCCAAGAATATTGATATCCGGTATCACCATCTCAGATATTGTGTGCAGAGGTAGATTATTTCATTAGAGTACATTCCCATGGAGGAGCATGATGCAGACATCTTGAAAAAGGCACTGTCAAGAGGAAAATTTGAGTTCCACAGAGGCATGATCGAGATAAAAGATAATCCCTTTCTTTTTGAGAGGGAGTGTTGAAATTGGAAACAAGAAGGGCCTCTAATTTAATTTTCCCTTAATTAAATTAGAAGGAAATAATAATTCCATGTTGGCTGAAGGGGTCCTGACCCAAGTTCGGAGGTTAAGGTTTGCCCAAAAACCCCTATAATACTGGCCCGTTCGGCAATGACCTGCTTGCATAGGCCAAAGTCTCACCCGAAGCAATATGGGTAGGTGCTGGAACCGGGTTTCCACACCCTGAGAGAGAGAGCAGGTAAGTCGAACCGTTCGACAACTATCAAATCTATGAAGTTAGAGGTTGTTCACAAGACTTTCAATGATTAACCAGAGTACAGTTTTACTAGATTTATATAACAAGTTCACATCCACATTTAGAAAATGAAGTATAAGCATAAAACAGTATATTCGCAACAGACTTAATCAGATTGCAGATATAGTTATCATAGCATAGATAATTCGTAGCTCATAAACACATATCATTCGCAAATCATAACAGAATCATATATAATGCAAGTCCACAGTAATCATAAGTAGATAGATAAAAAAACATCAGATATCCACAATAATTCACATATATTACTTATCAAAAGTCTCTTACATACCCCAAACCCACCTGCGCACATAGCCAGTAGGGTCCGCACACAACCGAACAAAGGATCTCCGTGCACACAACCAATAGGATTCCTAACCCAATAACCCAATCTCAGATCTAACAGTTCGCACTTAGCATCAATCTCTATTCATTCCTACCTATTGACCCAAAAAGGTTCAACTATTTATAGTACTTTAGCCTATGCATCCAATGGTTCGCAAACTGCAGTTTGCAGACTCTTGGTCTACCCTTGGCCTGCTTACAATATATTAAGGGCTTTGACCCACCCCAAAACCCCTATGCTAGACTAAATATAATCAAAAATATATAAAATGGACCAGATTCACAGCTTGCAGGATACCCTGTTCCAATAGTCCCCCAACACAATCTTTTGACTCATCCCGAGTCACTGTGGTGGCGGGGTCTCTACCTGCACGCGTAGTGTATTGACGGTTACGACTAGTGGGGGAAGCAATTCTGGAATCTGAGTAGCAGCACTCTGTGCAATGTCCATGAGCTTTTGTGATGTTGGTCCTTCTGTCACGATGGTGACGCTCTCCAGTGTCTGATTTAGTCGCTTAACAACAACATCAACATCCGGCGATAGTCCAAGGCTTCAAGAATTTTCTGAGGACATCTTTCTTATGCCGGAGTTCCTCAATATCATCTTGGAGGGAGTTGCTGGTCCTTAGATGGGCCAGACGCTGTGCAGGGACCAAGGTAGGTAATGTAGCCTCGATCTGCTCGAAAGCTTCCTCCTTCTGTCGCAAGTCCTGATTGACTTTCTGGAGGACCGGATCACACTTGATCTTGGTCCAAAGCTGCATGGTGTCCTTGAGTAACCGGGTGCCCTGAGAAATATGTCTTGTAACAGTGTTGGTAGCCTCGGTCATTAGCGCAGTGCGCTGGGCGCGTACCTCCAGGGGTGTTTCGGGCTGCAGCTTGGCTTGTAAGTCAAATATTTGCTGCTCCAGCTACGTCTTAATGACCTGCATTTCTATCTTGGACACCTTCAACGCTGCAACCAATCCTTCAACTTTAGACCGGGGCATGGCTGTGGCCGGGATCTCTTCAAGTAGAGCTGGTAGATCACTATTTCAAGCTCTGCCTACTACGAGACAACGAGGAGCACTTTTGCATTCTGCTGGGTGATGGTCTACTTGGCCACACTGAGCTATTGGTGGAATTTTTGGTTGCGGTGGTGGATCTCCTGGAACACTGTGGTGTGGAGGCCCTGTAATGCCTCGTGGGGTAGCTTGGAAAAATCCAACTATATCCCTGTATCTGCTTGGAGTGGGATTCCTACAAGGGCAATGTTAGGCAACGAGCAGAGATGGCTTTCTTCCGTAGCTAGCACTACACTGCTGGTTGCCAAGGGAGTCCATACCCGAATTACGTTGGTCTGCAGCATATCTGTCTTCAACTAGAGGGTGCAAAGCTTGGCCTGGATGGTGGTGATTGCAACCTTATGTTGTTCCTTTATGGCTGCCCACTTATCCTCTATAGCAAGTGTAACTGTGTCCACAATTTTCTCAAGGTCACCGTCAGTTAGTGTGACCATCGCATCATATTCCTTGCGTTGGGTGTGCTACTTCTTTCGAGACCCTTTTGCAAGCTCGCCTGGCTGCTTCGTACCCAGGGCAGAGGTGGTATCTTTGTTATTAAACCCTGTTAAGCTCAGGGCTAGCTGCGAACCGACATGAGTCTTAGCCTCGGCGTCTGTTTCGACAGTTTGCGGTGATGTGCATCCTTTTCCATAGCTACGTTCGAGCCTTTCTGGCTTGGTCTTGCAACCTTTTTTGGGTTGACAGGGGGGTTACTTTTGTCGCGTTGGTTCCTTCGATGCGCCTTTCGCCAGTTTTGAAGCCACTCCTCCATGTAGGGATCTAGAGCGCAATTAATTGTCATATTCCCACTCCATTCAACGGTAACTTTTCCTTTTTACCAAATTTTACTGTTTCAGAGGCTATTTTCTGCTCCTTATGTGCGCTTAGCGTACCTGCTAATCTTGGAATAAAAACATACGCCTCCTGCGCATCCTTCCCCAACACAGGCTTGTTCCTTAGGTAATTCAAAACCAAAGACATGTTCTTCCGACATGCGTCATCCTAATAGAACTGAACCACCTTCATAAGCAAGTTTCTCAGAGGTGCTGTGATTAGTGTGTACTGTCAAACGAACTTCCTATAATAACCTACATGGCCGAGGATTGAACACAACTGTTTCTTTGCTATAGGAGTATCTGTTTCCTCAATCTGAGCCAACGTAGGGTGCGTCTCAATGCTACCCATTCGCAGCTTAAGCGCCCTGGTAACCATGCGCATCCCTTCCAATTCCGAGTCAGAGGCAGCTTGTGGATCATCTTTACCCTCTTTTGGGGCTAGGCTACAGTAATCAACCATAATTAGTGTCCGCGCTTCCCACGTGGGTACTTCCGGTGGGATAAACAGGTGTGATTCACCCCATGCTACAATGTCAATGTTCCGCAGAGCTATGTTCAGCGCCTCTATCCTGCCTACGAACCCAAATGTTCCCAGAAATTCATCCCTCAAATCCTCCCAGTGGCGGGTGCGCTGGTGGAGCTCCGCATCTAAGCACCATGCAGTGGTAAGTGGTCCCAAGGCATGAATAAGTAGATGAACCCACTCTTGGGTAGTTCTATTGCACCATTGTTTTATCCAAGCGACCAGATATTTGCGTGTATTTTTGGTTCCAAGGAACGTTTTGATTCGCATGTGAATTGGGGCCTCAAATCATAGGATCATCATATTCCAACACTCCTCCCAATCTTGGAAGCCTCCTCATGCGTTACCCACCATTGCGTAGGTGATCCTTGCATGGCCAGCTTACAGGCCCATAGCCGTCATTCTTGGGGAACCTCGGCTTCAAATGCCCACAAAAAGTCCCTAACATTACCATAACCATCAAAATAAGGTAGATATCTTACCTCCAAGGAGATGCAATAGAAGTTATTCATGATCCGAATACATCTTAACACAAAGAAATCATGTAATTAGTTTTTCTATTTCTCCATCTCCCCATCAGAGTCAGAGAAACATTCGCTATCCTTGTCTCGCAGTTAACTTATAGATGTGATCTACATCCACTTCATCACGCACTGGTTCTGTATATCCTTCACCCTTAGCTGGATCTAATGGTACTATTACCCTCATATCGTTATTCTCGAATACCATGCTTCTTTTCTTTAGGTTAATGATGCCTCCCATATCGATGGCCCAATCCAAGCCTAGGAGCACAGGGTAGGGGTCCGCATCTTCGACAATCTGAATTACTTCAAAGTTAGCCTGGACCTTAACCCCTGCAATATCCACCTAAATCTTCGATAGTTTTCCCAATGGAATGATATTATGTTGATTGGCCATACGTAGCTAGATAGTGGACCATTCCAACTTAGGCTCCCCCATGCGTTGCCAAGTTTGTTTAGGTAATACATTCACATCCGACCCTAGGTCAAAAATAACCCAATCCATCTCGTAGTCACTAATCTGCACATTCAAACACATCTCCCTGCCAGTGCATTTCTTATATCTATAGAGTTTATGTACATCCTTGACTTCCGAAAGTAGGATAAGTCATGTTGCGCAGCTATCTATCAATGCCTGAAGATTTTCCAGAACCCTCGTGTTGTGTAACAGCTTCATACATGCTTGTAAAAAGGGTTTGACCTCCTCATCTGCCTTGAGGTCCTTAGGCGGCTACGAAGTAGATGCCTCTGCCTCAACAAAGTCCTTGCGAGCTGTGATAAATGTTTCTTTCTCCTTTTTTTTCCAACCCTTCTTGTTTGCTAACTGCTGGTCGGATCAGAGGCTCGGTTGCAGTATTCTCCCTAGGCCCCCCGATGGCCATCCCACTGTGTGTTACGACATTCATGCTTGGATATTTGTCTCGTAGTTCCGCCTTAACCCTCTGCACATTTTGCGTAGGTGTCGGTTGATTTTCCAGCATCTTCGCTATCAGGACTGGACAATCTTCAATCGCATGGTCCAACTGCCTACAATACCAACAGGTTTGTTTTTTTGGGTTTGGACAGTCCCTGGAAAAATTCCCTACCTCTCCACAGTTATAGCAAATGAGTTGCCCTCGTCCCCAACCTGCGCTTCCACCTCTTCCGCCTCCCCTGCCCCTTGCTGGTGAACCCCCTGCAATCAAGAGGGATCTGGGTGAGGATGGATTCGACTGCACCCTATAGAGATTCCCCTGATCGATCATCAAATCATACGTCTAGAAGTTCTTTTCATTATGTCCTACCGACCTGAAGAACCTACACCATTCTTGTTTTACTTCAGGGACGTATGCAGCAAGGCGGGGACAGTGGTTTGTGTTGTGCAGCCCTATAATGCGGCAATCATTGCACCATAGTGTTAGCCCACTTGGGCCTGCCACTTCCTTAGGGCGCAGTGGATTAGGTCCCCCGGACTGCATGTTGTCTATTAACAGCGGGCAGTTATCCTTGGTGTGACCATTCGTCTTGCATCGTATGCACCATCTTTCCAGGCTAGCCTCTGCGCCTTGCTCCTTCTGCAGGTTATGGCTATCTATGTGCATCGCCTTCAGTTGTCCTTGGATCTGCTGGACGCCTAGTTGGGTATCGTCTTTGGGTGTAACTTCTAACTTCATAGTGACCTCCAGAGCTTTTTCCGAAGATTCAAAAGTTTGGTGAGCCATAGGTACGTGCAGGTGAGGCAACAACATAGAAATGAACCACTCTGTGTGCTGTCTGTCGTCGTACTGAAATCATCCTTCCCTAATCACCTTCTTAAGCCATTGATCGACCTCCCATACCGATTCAAAAGGCCCTTGCTTGAAATCCTTTAGATTGACCGCTATTTGAGAATAGGACTTAGGCTTCTTGAACTGTTGTTTTAAGGCGTCCTTGATCTCGTCGATGGTTGAATTTGCATGTTTTCCGATGTATCCCATGTACCAATCCAAATCTCTTCCTTTGAAGGCAAGGGAAAGCTGTGCCCTCTTTACCATGTCACTAGCTACATTTTGTGCATTCCATACTGATTCTGCGACAAACCAGAACTGCTCCATGTCCTCATATCCCACACCCTTAAAGGTAGGCAATTTCATGTGTGCAACCATGTTGCCCTCTGGTGGTGGGGGTGTAGGTGAATTCTTACCCCTACGCTAGTTTGAAAGTGGTGTGGCTGGAGGACTCTACACAGCTGCTTCTCTTACCGGGCTATAGAAAGATCTACCCCCTTCTAGGTTGGTCTGATAGTATTTGTCGTTTCGTATCATACTTTCATTTGGATCAGCAATCATTCACTTAGTGTGGCTACACATAATACTTTTTTTCGCACAGTAATATCTTAATCAACAATGGTAAAGTTTTCAAAAACTTACCCCTAAATCCTTTGAAGAATCTTCGCTCTACTTCAGAGTAGGAGACGAATTGATCGATGGAAAATTTCGTCATGAATCCTCCTAGCATGCTATCCACCCAGTGATCTATGGTATGAGTGATGGTGTTAGCAGCCTTCTCTAACTGCTGGATCAATTTCGGGGTCCACTGTGTGACCCAATCATCCTTCCAACACTTCTGAAATTCGACCCACCTTGCGAGCCACTCCTGGAGCTCGATCGCAATAGTTACAAAGAATATCTCATAGATCTCTGTGAAAATACACCAATTTTTCTACTCTTCAGTGGTCAACCTCTTACCGCAGTTTTCTTTCACTGCAAATTCTTGAACTTGCCGTTTGAACCATTCATCAATTTCCTTTCTTTTGGGTTTCCAGTATGGCCTTGGTATTACCCGATCCCTCTCTCAAAATGCTCCCGGTCTCAGCAACAGAACCATTTGTTGGCTTAAGGGGTCCTAACCCAGGTTTAGAGGTTAAGGTTTTCCAACAAACCCCTATACTACTAGCCCTTTTGGCAGTGAACTGCTTGCGCAGGCCAAAGTCTCACCCAAAGCAGTATGGGTAGGTGTTGGAACCAGGTTTCCACACCGTGAGAGAGAGAGCAGGTAAGTCGAACCATTCAGAAATTATCAGATCTACGTATTCAGAGGTCGTTCATAGGACTTTCAATGATTAAACAGATTAAAATTTTACCAGATTTATCTAACAAGCTCGCATCCACGTGTGGACAACCAAGTATAAGCATAAAACAATATATTTGCAACAGACTTAATCAGATTGTAGATACAGTTATCATAACACAGATAATTCGCAACTCATAAAAACATATCATTCGCAACTCGTAACAAAATCATATATAATGTGAGTCCACAGTAATCATAACCAGATAGATCAAACAACACCAGATATCCACAATACTTTGCATATATTACTTATCAAAAGTCTCTTACATACCCCAAACCCACCTGCGCACATAGCCAGTACGGTCCGCACATAGCTGGACAAAGGATCTCCACGCACACAGCTAGTAGGAGTCCTAACCCAATAACCCAATCCCAGATCTAATAGTTCGCACTTAACATCAATCTCTATTCATTCCTACCTATTGACCCAAAAAGGTTCAACTATTTATAGTACTTTAGCCTAAGCATCCAATGGTCTGCAAACCGCTGTTTTTAGACTCTTGGTCTACTCTTGGCCTGCTTACAATGTATTAGGGGCTTTGACCCACCCTAAAACCCCTGCGCTAGAATAAATATAATAAAAAATATATAAAATGGACCAGATTCACAGCTTGCAAGAGACCCTATTCCAACATTCCGCATCACATGACAACTTGTACGAGTTAACTGATTCAGGAAGACTTAGTTAGCTCAGTAAATTTGAGTTGGGGGTCAAACTAGAGGCAGGTAGAGTTCACTCTAAGTTTTAGGTGGTCTAGTTGCAGTTTATTTAGAGTTGTAATTGTTTAACTTATGTATTTGAGTTAAAACCAGTTTAAGTAGTTCTAACTGATGGATGAGATAGTGAGAGGTCCTATGAATTAAGTTTGATTTAATTCACATGCAATGATAAATTATATAATTGATAATTCACTATAAATAGTTGTTGCATGTCAGTTCTAAGGAAGGCCCAATTGAGATTGGAGTTAAAGGGAAGTAGACTATCAGTTGTATAATTAGAAAATTGTACAGGTCATGCATGAGGTCACCAGGATGCCTTAGATGAATTGTGAAATCAATTGATGGGAATCTCCTAATTAATAGGGCCTCAATTCCTTGAGGAATGCATGAGAAAGGATAGTCAGACAAGGGAAAGGAATTGTTTAAGTATTTGACCAAACTTGCTTAGATCAGAGTGAGATAGTTAGAGATAGTGCAAAGAGCTCTCAAGCCTGAGAGAAGCATTGTATTGTTTCATATTCTTGACTTTATGCAATCTACATATAGCAGGGTTTTTAGCTGAGTCTTTCCCTAGATAAATATTTTTATTGTGCGATTGAAATTCTTTATCTTTCTTATTTATGTGATTGTGTGTGTTTGTGTTAGTATATGCATACTTCCACCAGGGATCAAAACACATTTTGCATGTGCATCTTAGGTGTCCCACTCTAAAGAAAATTTCAATTATTCCATTAGGTGATGATATAATTGTTCCACTGGTGGTTTTCCTTGTCAATAAACTTCACTCTCCCTCCAAGATTCACATTTCTGACTCATTCTCATGTCTCCTTGAGCATAACAACACCTATGGAAATTCTCTTTTCACCAGGACGTCTTTTAAATCAAATCTCATTCATGAAAGTCAAGTCTAAAGAAGTACCAATAGTTCATTAGGTTTTTTATTTCTCAAGGTCACTCCTTCATTTCAGATGAGATGAAAAAATATATGAGAGAGACTAAATAAATGTGTTTTCCTATGTAGAAGATCATCACGATGTAATTATCATACTTTCAAAGTTGTATTTTTTGAGTTTAATGATTTTTATATCAAAATGTCATTTTGATATAAAATTCAATATGTAATTTATTTATATTTTTCCAAATGTAATTTTATGATCTCATATGTAATAAATTCATCCCAAGCTGTCAAATGCAATCATTTCCGGCCTAATTGGAGCAAAGAAAAGCCAAACTCCATGACTTGATCATTCTCCAAAATGCCAAAGAAGTCAGAAAGATAAAGAGTATCAACACCAAAGTCCAAAGGGAAAAGTGAACATAGAAAAAGTGGGTAACTCAAATTGAAAATTCAAAACCACAAAAGCTATAAAGCCATTCAAACACCTCAAAGCAAGTCTTTGCCTTCATTCATCCATTAGGAGTTTCCAGTAGAGGAGAAAATTTCAAGTTTTTTGAGCATTTTGAGAAAAATTCAAGGTCATTGCGCACTTACCCTTGGTCATTGCACATTTGATCGGACGCTTTGCATTTTCACTCAAGCGTTGCGTGTTTTCTCGACAACTGCTAAACAATTTACACAAGCGTTGCGCGTTTACCCTTGGTCGTTGTGTGTTTCCCCGGGCACTGTGCGTTCCTCCAGGACACTGCGCGTTTGCCCAGGGAGGGTTTCAAAGGGTTTCACAACCTCCAGCAAGTTTCATTTCCTCACAAATTTCTTCAAAGGGCTTTAAAAAATTAAGTGAACTCTAAGACACCTCTCCTCTAATATATTTGGTGTTTCATAAAAAGTTTGAAGTGCTTATTGCTATGAAACCCTAGTTTGTATTTACTTCCCATTTTCATGCATCATATCCATATTCATGTCCCTAAACACATATCAGTTATAAACACTATTAAATCCTAGAGTTTTCATAGACCTAGGTCTTCATTTACATTCACTCCCTCCATTTTCCTAAGCTATTCGTTTCACCTCTCACTCCCTTCATCTCATTCCATTTACCCTAGGGCTTCAAAAGCCTTCAAGCCCACAGTGTTTGAAGAGGAAGACATAAGTGTCAGTGAGGAACAAACACCCAAGACAAAATCATGTAAGAAAGGAGGAAAAATCATCAGATATGAACCAACAACCACAAAGGAGCTATTAGAGTCAGAATGCTTCACAAACCCTAATTTCCTCTCCCACTGAGCTAAGGTTTGCTATGGAAATGATAAATTTGAGAAGAGGAGCCATAAGGTTGGTCATATCAGTAAGTATGAGGTCATTTCAGCTCATAAACATCATGTCTCCATCATTTTTTGAGAAGTCATTCCAAGAGTCAAGTCATTTTCCACTCATAGGGTTGGTTTTTTCAAACTGTATTTCTGACCAAATAGATATGGATTTGAAAAAAATTAGAGAGGTTATTTTCCATAATAGGTCAAGGAAGGAAACCTCATTCATATTTTACACAGGTGTCATGGTTTTAGAGAAATTCAAAAAATACAGGTGCTATGGGAGAGTTGCTGCAATTCTGGAGCGACCTTGGAAAAATCAAATTTTATCATAGCTGGAATGTCCAAATGACTTTCTTGATGAGTCAAATGATACCTAGACAGAGAGATATTTCCAATGAGCTACCATGAGCTCAATTTTGAGTTGAGGAAGGCCTCCAAAAGTTGCCTCCACCAGCACTCTGCATTTCAGCACCCTCATTCAACACTTTTTGACTAGTCTTGGGAAAAACAACTTTTAACAAGGCAAATCAACTCTAATCAGAAAAAAAAATGTATATTTGGAAATTAGACTTTAATATATTTCCAAAAAGCTATCCTGGGCCCAATTTTGACACCAGAAAGGCCTCCAAATGTGGTCTTCAAAAATGTGAAAATTATGTGCTTTTGAGTATTTTTGCACTCAGAAAATTTGCCAAACCCACAACGACCTGGATGTTGCGCTCCTTTTTAGGGCCTCCAAATGAAGAATGGCCACCACCATCATCATTATAATGATGAAGACATCAACCCTAGCTAGTTTCAGAAAATTTGGAGGAGAACTGGTCCCTAAAAAATCGAAAAAAATACTAAA
The DNA here is from genome assembly GCA_034641835.2 of Pinus albicaulis. Classification (NCBI taxonomy): domain Eukaryota; kingdom Viridiplantae; phylum Streptophyta; class Pinopsida; order Pinales; family Pinaceae; genus Pinus; species Pinus albicaulis. The sequence continues at coordinate 98,618,326 of CM076574.1, read as the reverse complement.
TTTTCATGTTCCTGCCGCCTTTTTGACCTGGTCACTGCGCGTTTACTAGTCTTGGGAGATTGCTCTCTTGACAGAGAAAATGCACACCATTTGGAAACTAGAGGTAGATTTGGAAACTAGACTCAGAGATATTTCCAATGAGACATCATGGAGTGGATTTGGACACTAGGAAGGCACTCAAACATTGCTTGTAAAATAGGCCATTTTTTCTACCTTGGCGCTACGCATTTGCTAGGAAAATGCATTTTTCACAATCTTTAGCTAATTTTGAAGTTTCACTCCAGTTTGAATTTTTACTTGGGAAAATGAAGAAATTACTGATTTAAATGGTCATGGTGAATGTAAATTTCATTTTTTGACTTTCATCTAAGGCAGATACATTAGGTGAGTCTTCTAGAGGTCAAATGAATCAGTTTCCTCTCTTTTAGAGGCAAATTATTGGGTCTTCCTAGTCTTCAGTTTCTTGTTTGTGAGTAGGTGAAACTGATTCCTATCTCATGGATTCGACTCCTTGAGAATAGGGAGAGTGGTTTTGAGGTCTATATGATGTATTTTCTCAGTCATTGTAATAAGGGGACTCATTTGGAGGTTTGGCTTCTCAAGAGACATACTTTTGTATCAGTTTTGGCCTGGACATTAATCAAATTTGCAGCTATTTTTATGGGATACATGTGGTATTGTGTTTGGTTTTAGTTTCTTCTTCTGTGCTCATATGTTAGAATGTTTTTTGTATTTCATCCATCATTTCATTGCTATTAAGGGAATGTTTTCCAGTTATATGAACATAATTCATAATTTCTATGCTTTGTTTTGGGTAAACATTCATAATTTGTAATTTCTTTAGTTTAGAAGGAAATCATGAACTCACCATGCTCCTTCTAGCTCCTCACCTATCTTGATCATCCTGCCATTGAAAACATAAAGTGCTAAACATTGTACCTACCTTGCGCCATATAACACCCTACAAATCTTGACCTAATTTCCTTACCTTGACTGTTTAATTCCTCCCGATCCAGCAAAACCCTACACAATCAAAATCAAAATTCTGAGCTACTATACCTAGCCTAATATCTTCTTTCCACATTCATATTGGCTGTGATCCTTACGAAGAGAGACCTCTCCTTTCCTAGTAGGGCTAGCTACTTGGCTAAGCGTGGTCTGAGGTTACCTCAGAATTTCCTTTCTTAGCCTGAGGTTCAATCTGAGTGATAACATTTTGGCGACCATACTGGGGAAAGAAAAGGATTATATCTTCCCTGGGAAAGAACTACAAAGTTTAGATCTGATTATTGATGGTGGACAACAATCAGATGCATATGAAGGCTGCACTTTTCACCTGGTGACTCCAACTTGATGTAAAGAGTCCACTGGAGGATCAACCTTGCCAGCAAGAAAATGGAAGGATCTTACACAAAGGTCAAGTATTCAAAGTGGAATTTTATTCAAGATCTAATCTGTTTTCTTGTAAATTACTTCTTTTCTTTTCCTGAAACTATCCTGAAATTTTCCGGAGTTTGTTGTATGATAAAGATGATCAAAATATTGATTCTACCTATTCGAAAAGTGTAAATACCATGTTTTCCTTTGATCTTGGTCCACATCCTTTTTCTGAATCTTATGATGAACATCTTCAAATTGATGAGCCTAAAGGAATCGAGACTAATCCTATAGCTTTTGTACATACTCCTACACCTTCTATAGTCCTGGATTGATACAAACCTCTCATCTTACCTCCTATACTCCATGCTTTCCTTGAAAATCATTATCTTTATATGTCGAGGTTTGATGGTGAATATGAAAACATCATTGCTGAGAGACATATGTAGAATTTTGAGACTTTCCTTGACCTTTTTGAAGGTGACGAAGAGATTTTAGTATCAAGCCATTTGCTCTTTCTTTTCAGGGCAGAGTTAAGAGTTGGTTCAAAAACTTGCCTGCTGCGAGTATCTCAGATTTCCCACAGTTCGTCAAAGTTTCCTCGACAGGTGGGTGGTCAAACAAAACCCTTTCCTAATTATAAAATAGTATGACCAACTGAGAAGACAGCTAGGGAAGACAATACAAAAGTTTTCTTCCAGATTCAATCAAGTCTATTATTCGATACCTGGTGATATAAGACCTCCTTCTGGCTCAGGTATCTTACATTACCTGGATGCCTTTGATCAGGAAATGGAGTTTCAACTGAGAGAAAGGAACCTTGCAACACTTGAAGTGATGCAAAAAAATGCAGTAGATGTAGAGGCTCATATGCTGATCAGAAGGGAAAAGCTGAAGGAAGAAGAGAAAAAGAACATTGCAGAGCACCTGACATATTCAGAGGTAAAGCTCAACATTTTGGTAAGTAAAATAGAGGAAATGATGCAAAGGATCACCATGAGAGATGTATTTTCCGTTCAAGATCATCATGACCCACTTATCCCAGAAAGAGAAGAGATTGCAAACCCTAAAAGTTTTCCTGCTAATCCCAACCACCATAGATCATAAAATGGATTTGTAGATCAATCCGAGGGGAAACAATATGATAATCTAATGTGTATGTTTGGTGACATTACTTATATTAATGATTTGCCAAATTTTGATTATTATGATGATGATTATGTTCTCCAAACAAAAGCTAATCTTGCAGAGAAATCAACAGTTGTTTTGTGGAAGGAGGAAGCTCAATTTCAACAGCTCGAATATAGTGATCAGCTGATGCATATTTATGATGACAGAGATGAGGAAAATGTTGAAAATTTTGAAATAAGTGAAGGATAATTTCCTTTATGTTTTTCTTCATTTCAATTTCTGAAAGAAATTTTTTCCAAGATTAGAAATCAATAGTATTTCAGTTTTGATGTTGAGGTTGAGGTAGATAATGAACTTCTTGAGCAAGTTGTTAATGAGAAACCTTCTCCTGAAATGGTCGAGGAAATCATTTGCGACATAGAATCCTCCTTAGCTCCAGATTTGCAGCCACCGAATTCCATTGAATGTCAGGTTGCAGATGAAGGATTGGAAGTTGAAACACATGATCAAATGATTCAGAATGATTCTGTACCACTATGTTTTGAAGAATTTCAATTTTTAAAGAAAATTTTTCATAATATCACTAAATAAAAGGATGAGAAGCCTGTAGAGTGTCATGCAGTCTCATTAAAACCGATGGATACATTTCAACAGTCTTTTCAAGTTTTTCATGACCCAATATTTGATGTGTTAGATGATATCTGCAGCAAAATTCCTTCTCCATTAGCTAACTATGAGCTTGAAAAGAGTGTTGATATAAACTTGATTTGATAGCCGACTTCATTGTTTTGTTCAACAGGTGTTTCATTATGAAGATCATACCAAGATTTGCAGTCATATCAATAGAGTAATGAAGAATATTCTTGTTTTTTTGTTGATCATCAAGAAAATTTAGTCATTCATGAGTTTTAAGATCCTTTTTTCAACTTGCTACAATCATCAAATAAAGAAAGCACAAACGTTAGGAAAATTTTAAAACCAAGGTACGAAGACTACCTAGAGCAGAGCAGTAATGTATTAGATGGGCTGGAAATCAATATGTATTCCTATTAATACCATTTTGTAGCATTCTTGAGGTCATCCGCTGGGCTCGTGCTTTGCAATTTCATCAAGATTCGATCTGTTAACAAGTTTTCATGGGATCTTCCTTTCAGTAGTTCTTTCTTCTTGCTCATAAGCAAGCACTTGCGGAAAATTCAAATAACAGCTAGAATGCTTACATGGTTGAATTGGTTGTTCCATTTCACTTGATTAGGTGATGAATGGATTAGTTAGAGTAGGTTTTGTTGAATAAGCTCAATTCTGATAATTTTTTTTTAGTTTTTCAGTTGTGTTTTAGTTTGAGTTAGTTCAGTTTATTGAGTCAAGTTTCTTTCAGTATTCACTTAGTCTTTAGCTATTGACTCCATGCCCAATGAATAGGCACTTGGTCTACGGTGTTCTTGGCACCTCCAAGGAGCTACCATCCCCAGCTGGAGCCAATGTTAGTGTCAGTATATGCATACTTCCACCAGGGATCAAAACACATTTTGCATGTGCATCTTAGGTGTCCCACTCTAAAGAAATTTTCAATCATTCCATTAGGTCACTCCTTCATTTCATATGAGGTCAAAAAATATATGAGAGATACTAAATAAATGTGTTTTCCTATGTAGAAGATCATCATGATGTAATTATCATACTTTCAAAGTTGTATTTTTTGAGTTTAATGATTTTTATATCAAAATTTCATTTTGATATAAAATTCAATATGTAATTTATATATATTTTTCCAAATGTAATTATATGTTCTCATATGTAATAAATTCATCCCAAGCTGTCAAATGCAATCATTTACGGCCTAAGTGGAGCAAAGAAAAGCCAAACTCCATGACTTGATCAATCTGCAAGATGCCAAAGAAGTAAAAAAGATAAAGAGTATAAGTGCCAAAGTCCAAAGGGAAAAGTGAACATAGAAAAAGTGGGTAATTCAAATTGAAAATTCAAAACCACTAAAGCTATAAAGCCATTCAAACACCTCAAAGCAATTCATTGCCTTCATTCATCCATCAGGAGTTTCCAGTAAAGGATAAAATTTCAAGTTTTTTGAGCATTGTGAGAAAAATTCAAGGTCGCTGCGCGTTTAACCTTGGTCGTTGCATGTTTGACTGGACGTTGTGCATTTTCATTCAGGCGCTGCACTTTTTCCCGACAACTGCTGAACAATTTACACAGGAGCTGCACATTTACCCTTGGTCACTGCACGTTTTCCCAAGCATTGTGCGTTCCTCCAGGACGTTGCGCATTTGCTCAGGGAGGGTTTCAAAGGGTTTCAAAACCTCCAACAAGTTTCATTTCCTCACAAATTTCTTCAAAGTGCTTTCTCTAATATATTTTGTGTTTCAAAAAGTTTTTGAAGTGCTTATTGCTATGAAACCCTAGTTTGTATTTCCTTCCCATTTTCATGCATCATATCCATATTCATGTCCCTAAACACATATAAGCCATAAACACTGTTAAATCCTAGGGTTTTCATAGACCTAGGTCTTCATTTACATTCACTCCCTCCATTTTCCTAACCTATTCATTTCACCTCTCACTCCCTTCATTTTATTCCATTTACCCTAGGGTTTCCAAAGCCTTCAAGCCCACAATGTCTGAAGAGGAAGACATAAGTGTTAGTGAGGAACAAACACCAAGGAATAAATCATGTAATAAAGGAGGAAAATCATCATATATGAACTAACAACCACAAAAGAACTACTAGAGTCAGAATGCTTCACAAACCCTAATTTCCTCTCCCACTGAGCTAGGGTTTTCTATGGAAACTAGACATTTGAGCAGATGAGCCATACGATAGGTCATATCAGTAAGTATGAGGTCATTTCAGCTCATAAACATCATGTCTCCATCATTTTTTGAGAAGTCATTCCAAGAGTCAAGTCATTTGCCACTCATAGGGTTGGTTTTTTCAAACTGTATTTCCAACCAAACAAAGATGAATTTGAAAAAAATGAGAGAATTTTTTTTCCATAATAGGTCAAGGAAGGGAAACCTCATTCATTTTTTACACAGGTGTCATGGTTTTAGAGCAATGTAAAAAATACAGGTGCCACAGGAGAGTTGCTGCACTTCTGGAGTGACATGGAAAAATCAACTTTTCTCATAGTTGGATTGTCCAAATGACTTTCTTGATGATTCAAATGATAACTAGATAGAAATATATTTCCAATGAGCTATCATGAGCTTAATTTGGAGTTTAGGAAGGCCTCGAAAATATTCTTGCACCAGCACTCTGCATTTCTGCACCCTCATTTAGCACGTTTTGACCAATCTTGGGAAGAACAAATTTTGACAGGAAAAATAAACTCAAATTAGAAAACCAAAGGTAGATTTGGAAATTAGACTTCAATATATCTCCAACAAGCTATACTAGAACCAATCTTGACACTAGGAAGGCCTCCAAATATGGTCTTCCAAAAGGTGAAAATTCTGTGTTTCTGAGTATTTTTGCACTCAGAAAATTTGCCAAATGTGCAACGATCTAGACGCTGCACTCTTTTTTTGGGCCTCCAAATGATAAATTGCCACCACCATCATGTTCAAAATGATGAATACATCAACCCTAGCAAGTTTCAAAAATTTTGGTGGAGAACTGGTGAACCAGATCTTGGAGGGAGGCACCCAAGATCTAAAAAGTTTAAATGGATCTGACAAGATCTGCAAAATTAGAATGCCAAAAAAAAGAGAGAACACACTACAAATAAAACCACAAAGAAAATTGTTTTATTAAAACAGAGAATAACTGTAGAAGCTACATTGTGGTGGACAATCTATCCTTTTACAAACTGAGGCTTGTTATTTATAGCCTTTTTTGAGTTATAATACCATGTGTAGATACCATATGTGGATACCATGGGTCCATAACATGGGTAGGTACCACTTACAATACCATGGGTAAATTCCATGTGTGGATGAATACCATGTGTGGATACATACCATGGGTCAATGACATTTACAATACCATAGGTAAATTCCATGGGTGGATGGATAACATGGGTAGATGAATACCATGGGTGGATGCCATTTTCCATTCGGATCATTCCTCGCTCCTTAAGAAGCAATGGTCCCCATTGCATGAAGTTCCCTCCTAAGAAGGCTTTGTTGAATATGAAGAGCCACTGAAGATAAGGGTTTTGTGCAGTTAACCCTTAACCGTGATGAACGAAGATCCGAGGATAGAGATACCTTGTAATGCTTGTGACCAACCGTGATATTGACAGTGTGTGGCCTAAAAAATGGTCTTTGATGAAGTGTGGGTTTGTGGATGAACCAAAACCATGACAAACAAAGATCCGAGGATAGAGATATCTTGTAATTCTTGTGACCAACTGTGTTACTAACAGTGTGCGGCCTAGCAAACGGACTTCGATGAGAAGGATTTTGTCCAATTGACCCATAACTATGATGTTGATTCTTGATGAAGTAGCAGGTGCCTACATAGCTTGGGATGGGACAACATGTCTCCAAATAACCCAAGCTGAATGCTGCTATTCTAAAACTGATGAATGTGAAGTAGGTGCCTACTAAAGCAGGTTGGGAGGGCACGTATCCAAAGGGAACCCGCTCTGAATGCTGCTACAGATTTAAAATGAGCATAACTCGGTCAATATAACTCAGAATATTTATTATAACCTATTTTTGGAAATGGAATGATCATTATTCATCTTCTCATGTTTTTGAAACCACTATCTGGAGACTGTAGACACTCAGATTCGCGCTGGAACTGTCTCGTTGTCATGAAATTTCTGAAAAAATAGCTGATTTTAAATCAACAATAACTCCCACATACAGACTCTGATTAGATCGATTGCTTTTTTGAAATTGGGTGATTTTTCAAGGGGAACTCAGATTTATAGCCATTTATCTGAAATTTCGCACTAAATAACTATGAAAAATGATAGAAGAGCCGCCGTCCACGAATTGTCAGAACATTTTCTGCAACATTGCTGATTTAGAATCAACGATATCTCCCTCATCTGAACTCCAATTCGGCTGATTTTTTTTTGAATTTGGGTATTTTTTGGCAAGGAATATAGATCTGGTCTTAGATTTTGTAAAATTTTCACCAAAAATTTCATATCTAATCTGCAAACTCGTCGCCCAAGAAATTCATGGAGTTCACTGAAGATTGCTGCAAAACATTGAAACTGAACTATGTTTCAAACCCTCATTCCCATGGAGGCGTAACCTAGCTCTGATACCACTGATCCAAATCCTAGAGGGATGCCCCCAAGATCTAAAATTTTGAAATGGATCTAACAAGATCTGCAAAATTAGAATGCCAGAAAAAAGAGAGAACACCCTACAAATAAAACCACAAAGAAACTTGTTTTATTAAAACAGAGAATAACTATAGAAGCTACATTGTGGTGGACAATCTGTCCTTTTACAAACCAAGGCTTGTTATTTATAGCCTTTTTTTAGTTACAATACCATGTGTAGATACCATAGGTGGATACCATGGGTCAAAACCATGGGTAGATAACACTTATAATACCATGGGTCAATACCATGGGTAGATACCACTTACAATACCATGGGTAAATTCCATGTGTGGATACATACCATGGGTCAATGACATTTACAATACCATGGGTAAATTCCATGGGTGGATGGATAACATGGGTAGATGAATACCATGGGTGGATGCCATTTTCCATTCGGATCATTCCTCCCTCCTTAAGAAGTAATGGTCCCCATTGTGTGAAGTTCCCTCCTGAGAAGCATTTTTTGAATATGAAGAGCCACTGAAGAGAAGGGTTTTGTGTAGTTAACCCATAACTGTGATGAACGAAGATCCGAGGATAGAGATACCCTGTAATGCTTGTGACCAACTGTGATATTGACAGTGTGGGGCCTAACAAATGGTCTTTGATGAAGTGTGGGTTTGTGGATGAACCAAAACCATGACAAGCAAAGATCTGAGGATAGAGATACCCTGTAATGCTTGTGACCAACTGTGTTACTAACAGTGTGTGGCCTAGCAAATGGACTTCGATGAGAAAGATTTTGTGCGGTTGACCCATAACTGTGATGCTGATTGTTGATGAAGTAGCAGGTGTCTACATAGCTTGGGACGGGAGGGCACGTCTCCAAATAACCCAAGATGAATTTTTCTATGCTAAAACTGATGAATGTGAAGCAGGTGCCTACTAAAGCGGGGTGGGAGGGCACATCTCCAAAGGGAACCCGCTCCGAATGCTGCTCCAGATTTAAAATGATCATAAATCGGGCAATATAACTTAGAATATTTATTATAACCTATTTTTGGAAATGGAATGATCATTATGCATCTTCTCATGTTTTTTAAACCACTATCTGGAGACTCTAGACTCTCATATTCGCACCGGAACTGTCTTGCCGTCATAAAATTTCTGAAAAAATAGCTAATTTTAAATTAACGATAACTCCCACATCTAGATTCTGATTCGATCGATTTGTTTTTTGAAATTGGGTTATTTGTCAAGGGGAACTTAGATCTATAGACATTTATCTGAAACTTCGCATTGAAAACTGTGAAAAATGAAAGGAGAGCCGCCATCCACGAATTGTCAGAACATTTTCTGCAACATTGCTGATTTAGAATTAGTGATATCTCCCTCATTTGAGCTCCAATTCAGCCGATTTTTTTTTTTTTTAATTTGGGTATTTTTTTGCAAGGAATCCAGATCTGGTATTATATTTTGTAAAATTTTCACCAAAATTTTCATATCTGATCTGCAAACTCGCCGCCGAAGAAATTTATGGAGTTCACTGAAGATTGCTACAAAACATTAAAACTGAACTATGTTTCAAACCCTCATTCCCACGGAGGCGTAACCTGGCTCTGATACCACTAATCCAAATCTTGGAGGGAGGCCCCCAAGATCTAAAAATTTGAAATGGATCTGACAAGATCTGCAAAATTAGAATTCCAGAAAAAAGAGAGATCACACTACAAATAAAACCAAAAAGAACTTGTTTTATTAAAACAAAGAATAACTGTAGAAGCTACATTGTGGTGGAAAATTTTTCCTTTTACAAACTGAGGCTTGTTATTTATAACCTTTTTTGAGTTACAATACCATGTGTAGATACCATAGGTGGATACCATGGGTCAAAACCATGGGTCAATATCATGGGTAGATACTACTTACAATACCATGGGTAGATACCACTTACAATACCATGGGTAGATACCACTTACAATACCATGGGTAAATTCCATGTGTGGATACATACCATGGGTCAATGAAATTTACAATGCCATGGGTAAATTCCATGGGTGGATGGATAACATGGGTAGATGAATACCATGGGTGGATGCCATTTCCATTCGGATCAACTGGTCCCTCAAAAATGCAAAACTTTACCAAATTTTCATGTTTCTGTCTCCTTTTTGACCTGGTCGATGCGTGTTTACCAGTATTGGGAGATTGACTTTTTGACAGGGTAAATGAGCACCATTTTGGAAACTGGAGGTTAATTTTGAAACTAGACTTAGAGAGCTGTCCAATGAACTATCATGGAGATGATTTGGAAATCGAGAAGGCACTCAAAATTTTCTTGCAAAATAGGCCATTTTTTTTTGCCTCGGTGCTGTGCGTTTGCCAGGAAAATGCATTTTTCAAAATCTTCATCTAATTTTGAAGTTTCACTCCAGTTTGCCTTTTTACTTGGGAAAATGAAAAAATTACTGATGTAAATGGTCATGGTGAATGTAAATTTCATGTTTTGATTTTAATCTAAGGTAGATACATTAGGTGAGTCTTCTAGAGGTTAGATGAATCAGTTTCCTCTCTTTTAGAGGCAAATTGTTGGGTCTTTCTAGTCTTCAGTTTCTTGTTTGGGAGTAGGTGAAACTTATTCCTATCTCATGGATTTGACTCCTTGAGGCTAGGGAGAGTGGTTTTGAGGTATATATGATTTATTTTCTCAGTCATTGTAATAAGGGGACTCATTTGGAGGTTTGGCTTCTCAAGAGACATACTTTTGTATTAGTTTTGGCCTAAACATTAATCAAATTTGCAGTTATTTTTATGGGATCCATGTGGTATTGTGTTTAGTTTCAGTTTCTTCTTTTGTGCTCATATGTTAGAATGTTTTTTGTGTTTCATCCATCATTTCATTGCTATTAAGTGAATGTTTTCAAGTTAGATGAACAAAATCCATAATTTCTACGCTCTGTTTTGGGTAAACATTCATAATTTGTAATTTCTTCAGTTTAGAAGGAAACCATGAATTCACCATGCTCTTTCAAGCTCCTCACCTGTCTTGATCATCCTGCCATAAAAACCATAAAGTGCTAAATATTGTACCTACCTTGCCCCATAGAACACCCTGCAAATCTTGACCTAATTTCCTTGTCTTAACTATTTGATTCCTCCTGATCCAGCAAAACCCTACACAATCAAAATCAAAACTCTAAGCTACTATACCTATCCTATTATCTTCTTTCCACATTCATCTTGGCTGTGATCCTTACGGAGAGAGCCCTCTCCTTGCTTAGTAGGGCTAGCTACTTCGCTAAGCGTGGTTTGAGGTTACCTCGGAATGACCTTTCTCAGCGCGAGGTTCAATCTGAGTGATAACATTGCGATCACAATTGGTTTCTGCAATTTGTAAAATAGATTCAAGTATTTTGTTTTAGCATATTATAATATCAGTTGAATCTAGGTGGATTTTCTACAAATTTTTTCTTCCTTTTCCACAAGGAAACATGTGAATGGCCCAATATGAAGAGGCATTTACTAAGAGTGCAATTTTTCCCCCTTATGGACCACCAGTAGATCATTTCAGGTGGTCTTTTTTTTTATAACAATAATGATTTAGCATGAATTCTTCAATAGTAGACAATAATGAAAATTATCACTATTGATTAGTAATTTATTTATTACCATAAGGGACATTGGATTTCTTGTGGATACTATCTAGGTTGAAATCACCTTTTGGTCATGGAGTAAGGCCAGTAATTGCTTTTGATTGGATCAAATACTTTCTTATTTAGACTTAAAGAAACAATTTAATAGCCCAAGACCTAGAGGAATTTGGTAGGAGCGTATGTTTGCTCCCTTATGGATCACTAATGGATCATTTTAGGTGGTATTATTTTCCTTGAATAATGACGATGAGTTATCCTACATTCACAAATAGTATCCAATAATAACTATTTTCAATGTTGATTAACAATTGAGTTATGATAAATTTTCCATCTATAAAAAAGGAATATATATATATATATAGCGAGAGAGAGAGAGAGAGAGAGAGAGAGAGAGAGAGAGAGAGAACCATAATGAAAGCCATACTCACCATGGCCTAGGGCCCTCACATGTTTGTTATTGTTTAATTTTTTTTCTTCATAATAAGTTGGTACCCATGATCATAAGAGGGATGAAATGTTTGGTTCACAACACTATGAATGCCTCCCTTGTGTAAAAATTGCACACACTCTCTTGAGCAATGTAAAACATTATTAAAACAAGTGCCATTATAGTGATGATGCCCATTTTGTTAGTAAATTTGAAATAAATAATATATTTTGTTGAAGTGTCGCAAGATACTTTATAAAATATCCCACAATCCAAATAGATAATTTATTCTATTTCCTTTTTAATCCTTGATAGTGATAAATTTCCCTACAAATGATCAAGTTGTAGACATTTTGACAAAGTATCTTACAAAAGCGAAGTACCTATAGTGTTTATCACTACAATATGCAAGTTCTTCTCTTGCTCTCAAATTAGAGACAAAAAAAGTTATGATAATGGAATCGTTATATGCAACCCCTAGAGATTCTCTAGTGACCCAGGAGGTAGATAAAAAAACAAATATGTAGAACCAATATTGGAAAGAATAACATATATGCATTGGTCATCCTTTAGATCGACTTAAAATATTAAAGTAAATCTCTAAATGTTTTGAACCTTGCTAAATAATTTCCAGTGCAAGAGAAAGTTGTGGGTATACATTTTAAATCCATATTATTTTCATTTTTTAATATGGCCACTCGAAGTGAATTTTTTCTTACCAGACTTCCTCTAATGGGAATCCCATATAAAGGATTTACTAAGAAGTAAAAGATTGCATCAGATCACCTTATAAAAAAAAAATCCCCTACTAATTGTTAGCGCTCAAATCTACCTTAGGCTGAAATAAGGTAAAACTCAAGGCTACATCAAACCATGCTCAGCCTCGTAGCTAGCCCTACGAGGACAGGAGAGGGCTCTCTCCGGGTCTATCTCGACAAATGTTTTCAGAGGGGATGAGATGACTTATAATGAACAATGAATACTGATTTTAGGCTAGTAAAGAGATAGGAATGTTTGATTTTGATTTTTGGGTTTTCGTTGGAGAAATGGAAAAAAAAAACAATTTTGGGTCCGGGGATAAGGTCAGATCTTTGCAGATTTCGAGTTGGGGTGAGGTAGGCAATAGTCTTAATGCTTTTGATTGGATATATGGATGGATCAGAACGAAAAGGAGTTGAAAAGGGCAAGGATGAACATGGATCCTTTTCAAACAGGCGAAAACATGAAAAACTAAATGAATTCAAAGGCAGAGCACTGTGAACAATGGATTCGACCTCATCTACTCATTCATTTAATTTAAGAAGCATAAGTGAGAAATGGCATACATTAAACATGAAGGAACTTACAATAAACTGAGAGAAAACACCATTAAGAACTGAAAGCCACAAGAATCCCAATAGGTGCTGCAAAACCTCTAATCTTTCCTTAGCCAAAATATGAAAAATATGTACAATGTGTGCCAAAGTTTCCCAAGAGTCCAACCTATAGAATGTCTCAGAAATTACAATATATAGATCACTCTAACCCCTCCCCACACCTCTAGGGGTCGAAATCCTCCTTCTAGGAGCAGTTCCAACAAATTCTAATGAAGGAGCTAAAATCTAGGCAGCTAACAACTTGCCTCTAAAAGAGTGGAAACTGATTCATTTACATGATTTTCACTTTTTTGAGAGTGAATCTTCTAGAATAGGTAAAAAATGAGCCAAAGTTACATGTCAACCATCAATTTACATCATGAAAATCCAAAAATTTCATCCACAAGCAAAACTGGTCCCAACTAGCCGAAATTCTGAGCTGGAAGTTGAAAATTCAGCCAAAAATTTAAGTGGGTAGCGCCCCTGAGCTGAGTGGGTAGCGCGCCTTTCAGCCTGATGTTGAGGCACTTCCTGGCATCCAAATTGAGCTCATGATAGCTCGTTGGAAATCCCTGGATGTTGGCTATCCAACCCAAGTGGAATTTCTCAATTTGGAGCTCATTTGCCCCTCCAAAACTTCATTCTCCCAGAAGTACTTCCTGCTGGTGCAAAAGGTGGCAGCAAGGTGGTTTTCATGGTGTTTTTGAGCTTTTTGACCATCCAGAATCTGATGAAATTATTTGGAAATGCCTGAGGATGCATAAATTACCATGAAAAATCCAAAAATGCAAATATTTCCTTCAAAAAGTGTCCCGAAAAAAAGTGAGCATATGGACGCGCTACCCGTATAGCTGAAAAACCTGTTTTTAGACCAAAATATTTCAAAATGACAAAAATTTCTCCGAATTTGCTCAAATTCGAAGCGAAGACCCTCCATCATGTATCATACCCAGCCAACAAAGCCTCGGCCAAAATCCGGAGTGGATCAGGCCTTTTCCGCCGTTTTAGTGCTTCGCTCAACCTCCTCTTCAGAATCCTCATTCTCGCTTTGCAGACATGCATGCGAGCCCAATAATGGAATTTCATGTGACGAAGCATGTCTTTCTCTCTGTTGGCCTTTGCCAAAAACTTCTCCAGATGAATGTTAACATGTGTGGGTTCAGTCTCTCGCTCAACTGGTGTCATATCACCTGGTCTCTTCCGGGCCAATTGTCGATCCTCACGGATTCGACGCAGCTCATAAAGTGTGTGGTCATCCTCTAGCTATTTTTTGCGCTGCTCTAGATAGTTTATCACCCACTGAGTCTTCTGCAATTTATCTTTCAGCGTGTCATTCTCGGCCCTTTGCTCCTGGATGATCTCCCTCAGTTTCGAGCTAGGAGAGCTCGCATCAACATCAATGATTGTGAAATCTGTGTCCCGGCCTCCTGATGGGCCCTCATCATGCATGGGCTTCTTGCCCCTGTCCTGGATCTGTACCTGTGCTAAAGAAGAAGGCGAGACCCCTTCCACATCATGTGGAGATAATACTCGCTCTGCTGATGAAGTCGGCAAGACCCCTTCCACCCTGGGTGGAGATAATACTCGTCGTGTAGCTGCAAATAAGGCCCTGTGGCCTCGCTGATATGTCACAAACAATGGAGCGCTGATATGCTCAATCTCAGGAATGCCAGGCTAGTGTGAAGGCTCTCCCACATCATGAACTACCTCGGGAGGCGGTTGTGACGCTGTGAAAAAGTCACGGGAGATGAAATCCTCCCAAGTGATGCCCTGCTGTGCCAACTGATGTAACACTATGATCTTGATCAAAGCGTAATGATATATACTTCTATGCTGCTGTGCTGGGCTCTTCTTCTGTACAAAAATCATCATCCTCTCTATGTTGCGATACATGAAGTATGGAATGTTCATCATACGTACCCTTGTGAAGTGCATCAACAAATGAACATGGTACGCAAAGAGACCCGAGAATCTGCCCTCGCAACGGAAATACCGAATGATGAGTTTCATCAGTGGTGCAAACTCATCCCTCAGGAATATGAAAGGAAAAACTCTGCCCAAGTGCCTCATATACCCAGGTTTGATGTATGGCTCATAGTGGAATTTCTCTAACTGCTGACGTTTGTTCCATTCCTCTCCCAGATTTGGTATGCCAGTGGCCTGAGCAATAGTCATTGGTGACAGAATTAAATCTACTCCAGCGAGATTTACACGGCCATCATGTAAATGTAGAACAAACAGACGAGCTAGTTCACGATGAAGCCGGGTTTGTGAAATCATTTCACAGAATCGAAAACATGACTGAACCCGAAAACAATCCATTGCAAGTGGACATGCCTGCAATTGAGCCAAAGAAGTAGGCTCCTCCCTGAGATGTTTACCACCTTTGCCACCTCTGTGAGGCCTCCGTGGCACATTACCCTCTGTTGTGGAATCACTGTCAGACTCCTGCTCATAAACTGAATTTGTCTCTGACATGGCTTTGAACAAGATATTTGCAATATGGATGCTGATATAGGTGCAGTGAAGGAAAAGTTTTAATGTATGTTCAAAACCCAATAAATGTCACACATGTACCCAAGTATCACAGGAGAACAAAATCATAATGAGGATGGCTCTGTTTTAATGGCATAAAAAATATCACTGTTTTGATCACAAGTAAGTTTGACAAATGAATACCAAATGCAAATGTATGGTGCAATTTAATAATGATGGCCAAAATTTGTCAAAGGAGCAAACAAGTATGGGACTGTGTTTTATGAACTGGAGCATAGGGACAACATGACAATAACCATAGTGACACAAATGGCCATGACAGTGGCAATATAATGATGATGACAGCAGTGGTGATATTATGGTGATGGAGGCTATAGACTAGTCAACATAAGACTGTGCAAAAACATGAAAGGGCATGACAGCAGTGATAAGATGATAACTGAGGGCGTGAGGATGATATACACAACGTGTTAGGGCATGAGCATATTTACCATTCACAAAAGTTTTCAAACCTGCACAAGACTGTCCATATATTTTCAAAACCCTTAAGGAATTAATTTGCATATGAATGTAGGGTTTATACATTTCTCTCCAAGCATGGCTTGTTTCCCAACATCAATAACATCACAACCATGTTAAAAATCTACTGAGCAATGATAAAAACATGTTTGCAAGTTGCTGGAGTCGATTTGAAACGAAACTGTGCGCAAGAGAAAAATTTCCGGGCTCTGTCGCTATGTGGGTAGCGCCCCTGCCCAATGGGTAGCGCGCACCAAGTGGGTAGCGCCTATGTTATTTAACACTGGTCGTGGCGTTTAAGTGGGTAGCGTGCACCACGTATGGGTAGCGCGCACTCCAAACTCTGTCCACAACTATGAAATCACGGCTTCGGCCTTCAAGAACTCAATTTCGACTTCTGCCTTGCGGATTTTTTGCAAATGATTTTGTTTGCCATGTTTATATATGAAGAAAATATCTCACCAAATCAGATTTGATTTCAAATTTGTTTGATAACCCACTTTCATAATGTTTGGCATTTTGACATTTGGTCATTTAATACAATGTTTCTCTTTTGGCTTTTCCGAGTTCTGGACTAAAAATACTTGTTTGTCTTTTGCAGGGATGCGGCACTTGGCTTTGGAAAAGATCAGAGGCTTGCACTGAAGCTTCTTATGATGAAATAAATACAATTATTACAAAAATGAAATTAGACAATTTCTAGTTCCAAAACAGAGTTTTGGACTAGAAATGTCTTCAAATGCTTTTGATGATAAAAATGTGAAATAGAAAACTTGCGAAACCAACCTCATGGCCTGCGGGCTTTATGACATGTATGCAAAGGACTTAAAAACCCTAGACTCTAGGACTAAAGACTCTTTTTAATGAAAACAATCATTAATGACCATGAATGAAATGACGATGAACTTCAGTGATTTTTGAGGAATTTTTAAATAGCCCTGCAGGTACAAGCATGAGGAAACACATGACAACCAGACCCCCTCGTCAGTCAATGGCATGCTCCTAGTGAAATGCAACGAAGTGGAACAAGCGAGACACCTAAGAATGAATATGAAAAAAATCGAAATGATCTCTGACGGAGGGCTGTAAGGACCGACTCTAACACTAATATTAATAAGAGGTCCAAATAGAATAATAAGAATGATGAAGAACATGGATTGAGCGAAATGTTTGTTTTTCCTAATTTGTGATTTCATATTTAAGGAATTGATGACGAAGATGTAACTTGGAAAAAGTTGAAAAAGGTATTTAGTGAATCTAATGTGATTATATCACATCATCATGAAAATTAAGCCATGACCTTAATTCCTGGTGATTTCTCTTGCATTGGATATTATTTATCTAAGATCAAAACACATAGACACTTACATATATATTGCCAAATAATATATATTTTTATTCTTTTCGAGCTTGGTATTACATATTCTAATTTTATATCTACCTATTGTGCCACTTGAAAAGCTCTATTAGTTGCATATAAATATCCCACTCTTAAATGTTTTTGTGACTCTCTAGTTAGAGAGAGAGACAAGATCTTTCATATTGTGATCAACACTACAAATACTTCACTTATATAAGAGCCCTTGCCAAAAAATATATGCAACTTTGAGAAATCATTTAAAAATTTGAAAATAATTAGTGATGGTTTTTTGTAGTTCATTACAGATAATTTAAAATGCCATTAAAAAAAATAAAAAAATTCATAGAGTACTCCAATAATTAATTAACAATTTCTCCCAAAAAAAACTACATTTTAACAAAATTATGTACCAAAGTTAAAAGTCTATTTGTTAATGATCACAATCTTTTCTTGTTATGATGTTTTTTTCCTTGTTTTTTCTATATTTCGTTCCAACTATGTCTTTCACTAAAGATTATTGAAGTTTCTATCTTTTAGAAATATCTCGGTAGGGGTACACACCAAAAACATGGAGATAGATGGCACGTCACTGTCAACATTCTCTAGAGAAAGACTTTTTTGGTGATGGATCATACTTCATTACTTACCCATTGGAATCCTAAGATCTTAGTTTACAACAATTTAATAAAAGTGACCTGTTATGCTTTTTAACTCAATTTTAAAAATCTATTTTTAATAAATTTATATCAATCAAGAATTTTTTTATTAAATTTAATTTCTTTCTACCATTTACAATAAAGTCAATGACATTTCCATGAAGATTTACATTTATGTAAAGTCAAAGATTTAAATTTGGAGATTCTCTCTTCCCATTTTAAACATCTAATTAAAGTGTGTTAATGACAATATATTATATAAAATATGTTATTGTATCATGTTAATATATAGTTAGGTTCATATATTTTATAAATTGATAAAAGCCAAAGATTATAAAGTGAAAAGTAAAATTAAATAGACAAAAATAAGAAGTATGGTTTAAAGATTTTTTTTTTTTTTTGAACTAGAACGGGTATATTTTATTTATTGGAGGGAATTGGTTGGGCCGAAGCTTAATCAACCAATATTACAAAGCATTGCGAGACAACTTGTCCTTTGTCCATTACAAAGTGTTCACAGTTTAAGGAATGCTTGAGTGGAGAGGGATTTCCTCGTTTAAACTTAAGTATCCCTGAGAGAGTAGGCATCCTTTGTTTGCCATGATATCCGCTTTGCAGTTCGAACTTCTAAGGACGTGAAAGAAATGGAAGGAAGTGAAGTTTAGCAGCATAGAATTTAATCTTAGCAGTGACTTGTTGAGGATGGTGTTGCTAAACTGGTCTTCAGAGTTGAGCATTTTGATGAGGATTTCTGAATCTCCAAATGCTTGGAATTATTTAATGCCTTTGTCTCGAGCGATTTGGAAGGCTTTTATGAGGCCGAGAATTTCTGCCTGATTATTTTTGCAATGGACAAGACCCCAACAGATGTAATCTTTTCTTGATCCATTCAGAGAGTAGATGACTCCTCTAGCACCTGCAACCCCGGGGTTTCCTTTTGAAGTGCCGTTGAAGAATATTGTAGTTTTATGTTGTTTCCTCCACCAACCCTGGAAGGTGCCATCCGAATCTCTTAATCTCCATCTTGGACTCAAAAGGGGAGGGCCCAGATATTTTTCCTTGGTTTGGGGGCTGAGGGAGTTCATCTAGTTCTTTTCTTCGGATAGCAGGGAGTTATAAGCTTTATGGGGTTGTTGGAGTATAGAGTCAAGAAGGAAAGATTTGGCTTTAGCTGCAACTTTGATTGGAAAACTGAGGTTATTGTTAAAAGTCTGCTCATTATGGGCCAACCATATTTTCCAGCAAACAAATTTAGTGATGGAGAGCCAGATTCGATGCCATAGAGATTTGTTGGGGATGCTATGAGGGTAGCGTTGGAACCAAGTGGAGAAAAGCTCTGCCACAGTTGTATGTTGAGGAGAAATAATCTGAAGACCGAGGAGAGTAAAGTCCCAAAAATTTTGAGAAAAAGGGCAGTCGATGAAAATATGAGAAGCTGTCTCATTGGCATTTTTGCACAACACACATCTACGAGGACCCGAGATATTTCTTTTTTCCAGATTTTCGCCAGTCAGCACCTTGTTGTGCATGAGGGTCTAGAAGAAAAAATTTACCTTGGGGAGTCCGGATGGATCCCAGACCTGCTTCCAAATCTTGGGGGAGTAATTCCTATCTTTTCTTGGTTGCAAGGTAGCATAACCAGAGGCAGAGGAGTAAACACCTACAATTCCCCAACCCCATCTATCTGAGGTTTCTCTATGAATAGGCACATAGTCAATGAGATGGATTTTTAAAATTGATTGCTGGGGACACAGATGATTGGGCACGTTAGGGAAGATCCAATCATGCCAATTGCCAAATCTGTCCCAAGCAACGATGTCACTTAACCTGCGTATCCCAACGTTGAGAAGCCAACCATGCAGGTCACAGATGTCGTCATGGCTGTTGAGGGGGGCGTGGCCCATAATGCAGTCACCCCACAGAAGAGTTTTTTTCCTGTTTCCTGGTATACGGTAGAGATAATCTTTGAAGTGGCTAATGCTCTTGTGATATAGGTTCCCAGTCTATGTGTCGGAGGCAGTATTATCGACAGACAGATTTCTGAGCGGAGTTCCATTGGCATACTTGATTTTGAAGGTTTTGCTGATAAGATGGGAAGGATCAGTGAAGATTTTCTAGAGAATTTTTCACCCTAGAGCGAGGTTGGCTAGTGAGGGATCCCGAATCTGGAGGCCTCCATCGACAATGGGATGCTTCACCAATTCCAAATTAGCTAGGTGCATTTTACGTTGATTACCTTTTCCTCCTTGCCAGAGGAATTCTCTAATTAGCTTGGAGATCTAATCCATTACATTTTTAGGAGCAAGCAAGAAGGAAGCCTGACAGATGGGGAGGGATGAAAGAACATATTTGATTAGAATCAGTTTGCCTCCCTTGGTGACCTAGTGACCTCCCCAATAGGCAATATTTGTTTCTATCTTGCTGAGAATTCCTTGCCACAGAGATCTTCTATTGACCCCAGTTGTGAGAGGCAATCTGAGGTATTTGATGCTATCCCATTTGGAGAATCCTTCAAAACCAAGGAGCTGGGAAATTTGGTTGAGTTTATCCTGGTCAACGTTCCACCCATAAAGTGAGCTTTTCTTGTCATTTATGAGTGCTTCGGAGGCTTTGCAGTAAAATTTAAGAAGATAATCAAAGGCTTTGGGAATTCTAGTTGAGGCACCTGCAAGAAGAAGTGAGTCATCAACAAAAAAAGCGTGGTTTTTTGGTTTCAGACCATTTGAGATTCGAATGCCAGGGAGGGCGCTAGAATTCATCTCAGCTACAAGCTTTCTACTGAAGGTGTTTGCCATCAAAATATACAAGAATGGAGAGAGAGGGTAGCCTTGTCTCATGCCTTACTGGGCTTGAAAGAAAGATGCGGGATGCCCATTGACCAATGGGGCAACCAAGGCTTCTCAGTGTAGGCTTTAATAAGATTGAAAAATTGAGGGGAGAATCCGAAGGATAGAAGGAATTTGAGGAGGAAGGAGAGATTGACCTTATCAAAGGCGTTGGCCATATCAAGTTTGATCAGCATTCCCTTCTCATTCCTCTACTTACTGGAATGGACAACTTCCTGAACTTGGATTACATTATCCAAGATGTGCCTACCTTTGACGAACCCTCCTTCGGGGCTAGAGATTAGTTTCCCCAGCAGAGGTTTGATTTTGTTTGCAAGGCGTTTGGCCAAGATTTTGTAAGAGGCATTACATATAGAGATGGGTCTGAATCTGTCGAAGGGTTCAGGGTTGACTTCTTTCGGGATTAGGGCCAGAAAGGTTGAGTTGATGCCTACCCCAACCTTAGCTTTGCTGAAGAAGCCTTTTATCATTTTTATCAAATTAGTTTTGATAATGTCCCAGTAGACTTTGTAAAAATGGATTGAGAAGCCATTTGGCCCAGTGGCCTTATCTGATTCCATTGCCTATAATAATTTAGTGATTTCCTCTTCAGTGTAGGGCTTTGTGAGGGTTTGGTTATCCTCAAGGTTGAAGAGATGAGTGATGTTTGAGAGGAGGTCTTTTGAATCTTCTTTGCTGCCATCAATCCTGTTATCACAAAATCTGACCCTGATAGGCTGCTCATCAAGCAGACTTTGTGTAACCCTTTCAGACCAATCTTTTGGCTGAGGCTTAGCCTCCTCAACCTGAGAGGGCTCTCTCAAAGGTTTATTATTTTTTATTAATGAATAGATGGATAACTCTAAGATAAAAAGATAAAATGGTATAACTGGTTGTATCATAGATTAGAAAACTTTCATTGGGCCATGGAGTCAAGATAATCTTCAACAAAACATCACAATCTGTTTAGCATGGAAGTCAAGGCATTTGGAGTCTAAGTCAATGAATAAAATAGTCACACAGTGAAAAACACAGTCTATTTGCATGTAAAGGAAGTTAGAGCATTTTCAAATGAATTCTAAGTATCACATACAAATACTAATGCAAATAGATAATTAAGGAAGGCCATAAGAACAATAATGAACATAAACTCTTTATGAATCTTGAGTTATCAAAACAAATCTCTGTATTAAGTGAAGAAGAAGCAGTGACATACAATAACACACAGTATTTGCTAATAAAAATGCCCAACCTTTGTATAATTCGACCTCATGCTCTATATAGAAAATTTACAATATAGGATTCTTTCTTCTCCACTAGAGAATTCGAATTCCCATGCTTTGACACCTATTCTAACCATAAAACATGGTATTAATTACAAAATGATAGCTATACTACCTTTGAAAAGTCCTAATTCTAATAGGATTGAAACTCCTAAATATGCTTCTAACAACCTTATCTAGTCTTTAGTTCATCCTTTTCCAGCTGCAATCCCATAAGTTCGAAGTTTGATGTTGTCTCCAAACTTGATGTGATCCTGTTGATGATGACAAAACTGACCTAAAAATTAGGAAACATGTTTCCTACTTTTCAGCCCTTAACTTTCATTGTCAGTTTTGAGCACTTTGATCATTGATGGATTAGTTTCATATGTGCCATATTTGCTAAATATTCCCATAAATCCTTTAATCTTCCATCTGTGTAGATACCATCTCCGAAATGATGTAAAAGGGTAGAAAATAAGCCTGCGCTACGAAAGTAGCTTGTTTTCGTAGCGCATTTTGTAGCTCAGTGTAAAACCTTTCCTTTTAATAATATTTTCACCTGTTTTCTTCATTAGAACCTCCATCTGATATATCCATACTTCCACCAGCATATTTAAACCAAAATCTCATCAAACTTCCCTCCAAAATTTATATTTAAATGTGGAAAAGATTTCTTCAACAATTTCGTAGTGCACTATAAAACTGTTGTGTAAGCTGATTTTCAAAAGAGTCTTCAAAATTTGTAAGTTAGGGATACTTAAACTTCATAAGGGCTGATATTATCTCAAAAAACATAGTAACTTAACTTCAAAAAGATGATCTTCATCAAATTTTTTCTTCACCTTAATAAAGATTGACTTATAAATTGATCATTTTTCTGCACTATTCCATTACTCTGTTTCACTGTTCCTTTGAATTTTCTTGAGATCTTGTTAGCTGAATCTCCAAGTATTCAACTTGTCTTCTTAACCTCCTGTTGTTGGCCCTGAAATGAGTATTCATAACTCACAAATTTTTCTTCTTTGATGGCTGGTACAGTCCAAGTGAAAAATTGTTCTTCACTGCTGGGTATTTCTGGTCTAGAAACATTTTCACCTTCCTAAAGGGCTTTCATTCTCTTGAAACTTGTTTTTTCAATGGCATGCTTTCTAGCTCTTTTCTTTAACCTGGAAATTTCATGATTGGCTGATTTTAATTTTTCCTCCATCTCTTCATAATTGATTTTTGTTGTTTGTGTTGAGAATACTCTGTTTTTGGCATTTTCTGATATAGGTGAAGAAATATCTATTATTTATTCATAAACAATGGGTGCTTCATTTGTTTTATCCACCTCAGCATTAAGCTCTTGTATCCTCTTTGACTGTCTAGTTGTATGCTTCCTAGCCTTGAAGACAAATTCTGCATCTTCATCTTTGAACTCCAGCTTCTTAGATGACTTCATATTTTTCTGTTTACCTTGATCAGTTCTTATGAAGTCAACTTGTACTAAAGGAGACTCTTCAATGTCTATTTCTTGCAAAATATCATCTAAGTTCCCTTTCAAACCTGGACTTTCACTTGTTTCTGAAAGCACTATTTTCCCTTTTGCTTTTGCAGCTTGACTTCTAGTCAGTCTCTGTAGAATTTGTTTACCAGCTGTCTCTTTCTGTGTATTTTCTTTAATTTCTTGCAACCTTTGTTTTGCAGGTGGAGGAATTTCTGCAGTGACAATTGGAGTCTTTTCTACCTGTTCTTTTACCTATTTCCTAGGCTTCACTTTCACAAACCTTTTTGTCCTTGCAACTATAGGTTTGCTTGATTCTGCTGGTAGAGATTATTTTGCCTTAGGATTTTTGACTGGAGTTTGAGAGTCTACTCCAAATCCACATAAAAATAGAAAAGATGACCAATCTCTATTAATCTTTTGGAGTTCATTCAAGACCATTAGTTTGATTAAACCATGGTGAAATAGAGATGCTTCACACCCTTCAAATTTCACTTGAACCTTATCTGCCATCTTAGCAATTCTTCTATACAGGAAAAATGGCAAGTCTAAAGATATCATACCTATAAAGTGTAATATAAGTTTAAAATGATAGGAATAAACTTTATGGTACCTGCCCTCGCATGTGAAATACCTCTATATATTGAAGAGTAAATTAGCATAGCTATCTTTAATGCAGCTTCTATGAATTGCATTATTTAAATCCATCTCTGTGAATTTTGGCTTTAAAGACATCTTACATGGCTCCATGTAAAATATGAAACCCTTAAACCATGTATCCTGTCCTCTAGGTATCTCAGTTACTAAGGCTATAGTCTCAGGAGTTACTAACAAATTCAAGATTCCAATATTTGTATTTGAATCACTGAAATGAAAAGCAAATTCTTTTGTTACCTGGATGTGTCCTCCCTGCAACTTTTCACAAAAATTCAAACATCCTGCCTTTCTGAAAGCCTCTAACACTATTTTGTCTTTAGCTAGAGCTCCTATGCTTTGAGGTTCTGACCTCAAGCAATGCCCTGACATGTGATTATTTTTCTCCTCTGTCATTCTTGCCTTCATAAATTTCTGTCTGCTTCCTTCAGAATTTAATGATCAACCTCACTTGATAGGAAAATCAACCTCGCTTGATGAAAATAAATCAGCCTCACTTGATGGTAGATAAGAATAGCTTTGGTGTAAGATGACCATAAGCTAAAAACTTGAAACAGGTATGTTTCATTGTTTGTTATGAAAACTGGAGTAAGTAACGCATATTAGCCTTTCAAATTTGAAATTTCTTTTCATAAATGACACCTCTATGATTTCAATGATGAGTATGAATGGCTACACGTTTTGGAAATGCCCCCTAACTGACTCATGATGATGTCTTTGTATGAAAAATTAACGGATTTTGACATTTTTTATGCTTTGACATGACCTCCTACGAATCCACGCTTTTGTAGCACACCTAGTGCAATTTTGGCGATATGCGCTACGAAAGTAGCAGTGCTTTTGTAGCACAAAACTTAGTTTTTGAACTGACCGCGCTACGAAACTATGGTTTTGCGGCTAATTGCAGAGAATTTTTTCAAAGGTTAAAAACATGACTTCTAAATGAATGATGGGACTTTTTAACCATGAAATGAGACTTAAAGACCTTGTTTGGAAATGAAAACTAAGTTTTTAAGACTTTTAAACCTATCACTTACCCTTTTTAAAAAAATAAATGACTCAAGACCTATTTGACACCATGACTAAAAAAGGTAAACCTTCAGAGTTTAGAATTTTTTTTATGGTGATAACAAATCCCAGGCCCATATAGATTTTTAAAGTCACTCAACACTGCAATTTTGATTTGGTCGAAGCTTTTACAAATTTGTCCATCAACAGTTGTGATCTCAGAAATATGGTTGCAGGAGAGACGAGATTTGAACTGATGATGGAAGAAGGAGGTGTTCCGATCCCCTGCTTTGAACCACAAGCTGCGAGATTTTCTTCTCCAGTATTCTTCTTCCATTCAGAAGGATCGGTGGGAGGAGATTTGGGCATGCACCTCTTGATTTAGTACTTCATGAGAGATGTTTATTTATTCCATTTGCATTTGCAGGGTTTCTAGTGCCTGCACGGTTTCTACTCTCTGGCTAGTAGGAGTTTTACTTGGTTTCTTGATCCACTCCTTCAAGGCATTTTTTGTGGATTTTAGCTTTTGATCCCAGACATAGCTTGGGGATCCATAGATTGGTTTTACCCAGGCTGATTGGAAAGTTTCGAGGAATCCTTCTCTATCAATCCATAGAGGGATGAACCAAAAGGGGATTGGCCCCATATCTTCTTCCTCTTCCAAGAGGAGTTGAATGGGCTTGTGATCAGAGGTGAGTTTGGGGAGGATTTTCGTTGAGATTAGCATATTCTGCATCAGCATGGAGCCTTAGACAAGAAATATATCTAGACGGGCAGAGATGTGATCCTCCCCTGTTCTATTGTTGGACCAGGTGTACAGGCCTCTCACTGGATTAAAGTTAAGGAGGTCCCATTGCTGCATTATTTCTTCCACAAGCATTAGCATTTGATCTTTGTTAGTGTTTCCTCCCCTCTTTTCTTTTGGCTTTAGGAAAATGTTGAGATCTCCAGCAAGGATGATGTTGTTGGGGGAGTGGAGCTCTAGGAAGGCAGAGAGGGAGTTCCAACACTCTTTTTTCCCAACATGAAGAAAGGGGACATAAATATTGAAAAGGGGGAAAGTCAACTTACTTGTGAGGTGCTTTAGCTCAGTGAAGATCCAATGCTGGGTCTTATGGGAGTTAAGCAGTTGGAAGTGACCGTCGGACCATAAGGTTGCTATACCTCCTGAGGTTCCCCTCAAGCTTACTGCTTTGTCGGCATTTTTCTTCCACTTTGTCTTGCTGGTTTCAAGAAGGGCTTGCCCTTCGATTTGAGTCTCTTGGAGCATAAGGATATCTGGGGGGTCTATTTTCAGCAGATCTTTGACAGCTTCTGGTGTTTTTCCCAATGGAAATTTCTATTTTTGGTTAGCTACCTTGCGTTTTGGGCTGCTCTGCCTCCTCTTCCCTGAATTCTTTGTGGGATTTCCTTCCTGCTCTATTTGAGGGCCTCTCATAGGTCTTGTCCTCAGAGGATGAGGAGTAGGCTGCCGACTTTTTCTTTGCTATTTCTGCATATGAAGGGTTCGAGGGGCTGCCTTAGGAGGTACCATGAGGGCCAGCGCCTTCATCATCTTTATTTGGGGGAGTATTCTCGTTTTGTTCCAAGCTGATCGGTGGTATTTATTGTGGATCTGAAGTAGGGTTGAACTTGTTATTGTGGTTTGGATCATCCAAAATAGGGGTAGTGCTCTTCTCTTCAAAACCTTGAGCTACGATGGTGTTCCCCTTTTTAGCTCCTTTCCCGTTTGCTCTTGAGTGGCCTATTTTCTGAACTAGATTCCACTGCTCACCCTTAGATTTCTCACTATACTCTTTAGCCTTTTTCTTGCAGTATCTCGCGAAGTGCCCATACCCGTGGCAGTGCCTGCATTTGAAAGGGAGTTGTTTGTAGTCTAGCTCTTGAATAGGAGACCATCCAATGACTGTTAGGTTTATTACTTCCAGTAGCCCTTCTTCAAGATCTACCTCAACACAAATGCGAGCACAGGAATACTGATCTTTCCTGATGGCTTGATCAATGTATTTTCCAAGGCTATTTCCAATGGTTTGAAGGGAGTTCTAGTTCTAGCAATGCAGTGGAAGGTGGGGGAGCTGCACCCATACTGGAACAGCTATGGGAACATCTTGGGAGGGATCGAAGCGCGAGGACCACTTATTTAAGTATAATCCTTGCGGCCCCATGAAGTATGGGCCATTATTGAAGATGGGGTTTCTATATTCTGTGCTTTCGAACACAAACATGAAAAACCCTTTCCCTACGAAGTAGAATTTGATGCCTTCTTTCATTAATGGGGTCCAGTTCCTCTTGGTTCAACCTTCAACCGCTTTAGGAGATGGACAGAGGCCCATAAACTTCCCGATGAGGCCTCTTTCTACGAGATTTAAGGCAGATTTGAATGTTTCTTCCTTTGGAAGAGCCACCAAAGGGATGTTGTCCTTTTTTTTTTTCCAAATTTTTGCCGTGAAGTCAAAGGAGGTTGTTTGCAGCTTGTAGCTATTAGATCTTTGAATGCTGAAACCTCAGGGGGAAAGGGGGGAGGGGGGGGGGGCTCTGATCCCCCACCGTGGGCCATGGGCACTGAGAAGGCAACAAGAACGCTAAGGGCGAGCTGTAACAGGCCCGTGTGGGCAGCCTAATCTAGCAAACGCAATAACAGAACCCGTGAAACCTTGGTTTAAAGATTTTAAATGATAAGGAAAATGGTTGATTGTTGAAAAGAAAAAATAGTAATTAAAAAAATTAGTATAGATTTAACATGATGAACTCATCTTCGTGAATAGGATATTCTATTTTTTATAACATAAGGATATAAAAAATGTATTTATTTATCTAAATGATTAACTAACCATCGTTTGAAGTATAATCCTCTTGGATTATGTAAATTTGGTTTATTCAGTCAAGAGGAGGAAGGTGAAAAGACTCAAGGGAACACTAATGATCATGAGAAGTCTAAGAGGCCTTTTGGAATATGAAACTAAGGGTCAGAAAAATGTGTATTTATATGTACAACTTGTCAATAATATACATATCACACTTATATATCTTGTGTGTATTTCCATGTGTCTCTTACAATGGTATTGAATCCACCACAAGTTTTATATTCTGAGGGTTTTTTGCCCCACATTTGGTGGCCTCCATAAACCTAGGTGCTACTCCTATGCAATCCAGACATGGGTATGTGAATGAGTGTCACCCTATCTCACTTCATTAACAACTTGAGGATTCACCCATTTTGATCAAGTAGTGGGATTATTGTCGATTTTTCCATCTTAGACTCTCCTTTGATCCATAGAAATGCATTTTCTCTTATTTGCTGTCTGTTGGACCCTACCGACCTATCCCTTTGTTTACCTTCCATTCTCTACTTGGAATGTAGTAACGCCTATTCTAGTCCCACACTTTTCTCTACCCTACAAAGTAACATTCAAATCCAATGACATCTCTCTTTACTTGCCACTTTCATCATGCCCTAGATATGGTTTTTGTATCCTCTAAAACCCATGACCATACCACCATGATTAAAATCTACATAGTCTATTGGTGGGATATTTTTTTCATCGCACAACATATTCCTTCTATTTACTTTTGTGGTATCTAGAGGCTTTTCCAGTCATTTCATTATCATTCTTGTGTCTAATCATGCACTCTTTCCACCTAGCCTTCAAAATTGGTGCGAGATACCTCTGCACGACCCTCTCTTTCTTTGCTAAGTGCTCCTAAACCTTCTCTATCACACTTATCTATCTTGTGTGTATTTCCATATGTCTCTTACAGTGGTATTGATTCCACCACAAGTTTAATATTCTTATGGTTTTTTGCCACACATTTTGTGGCCTTCGTAGACCTAGGTGCTACTCCTATGCAACCCAGGTATGGGTATGTGAATGAGTGTCACCCCATTTCACTTCGCTAACAACTTGAGGATTCACCCATTTTGATCAAGTAGTGAGATTATTGTCGATTTTTCCATCCTAGACTCTCCTTTGATCCATAGAAATTCATTTTCTCTTATCTGCAGTCTGTTGGACCATATAACCCTGTCCCTTTTTTTACCTTCCATTCTCTACTTAGAATGTAGTAACGCATATTCTAGTTCCACACTTTTCTCTACCCTACAAAGTAACATTCAAATCCAATTACATCTCTCTTTACTTGCCACTTTCGTCATGCCCTAGATATGGTTTTCGTATCTTCTAAAACCCATGACTAGACCACTATGATTAAAATCTACATAGTCCACTGGTGGGAGACTTTTTTCATCGCACAACATATTCCTTCTCTTTGCTTTTGTGATATCTAGAGGATTTTCCAGTCATTTCATTATCATTCTTGTGTCTAATCGTGCGCTCCTTCCACCTAGCCTTCAGAATTAGTGTGAGATATCTCTGCAGAAACCTCTCTCTCTTTGCTAAGTGCTCCTAAACCTTCGCTATCCCTCTCTCTTTGCTCAATACTCCAAAACCATTGTGGGTCCATTCTCTCACCTCTAGTTTGTGTGCCCTTCTGCAAGCATGAGTGTCCATAGGTCGATCTGATCCATCATAGTTATAAAACCTTTCTTTCACCACGTCAAGTATCAAGGAGGAGCATGCACCCCATTCATCTCATTTTCATTCATTTCAAATTAGATGATAATTCGGTCTCTTCAGCAATGGATTGATTGACTCCTTTCATATGTTACAACAAAAATTTAGATGTCGAGCGAGTGATATAAAGTGTGACTAGGGGCTTATAGTTCGAATGGTTCCTAGATCCCACCAAATTTTTTTTTTAATACAAACTATTCATGATCTATATTTTAGAAATGAAAATTTGGAATACATCATTCTATGTATTGATTTGGATATTTTTGTACCATCTCCATTTTTAATATTTACCATATAAAGAGCTCTTTAATTGTTGTATAGAGAATTCTGCCTGAAATTTCTAAGGATATTTGTTGAAAATTAGTGATTCATGGGAATTATCAGCACATATATGTTTTTGGTAGGGATAATAAATTTATTTGGAAAAACTTTACATATGAAATAACTCAATATCTCAAGAAACTACTTGTTAATCTTGTTCTCGATCACTAAAGCCCACTCTTGTATGTTGCATATGTAGATGGTTTGGTTAGGACTTACAACATCAAAACATTTTCCATTCATTATAATTTAAATATTGAATCATTTTAAAAAGGGGGTGGCTTATTCTACATAAGTAGATTTTGTAACTCTACTTTGTAATATAGATGAGGGATTTAGGTTTCATTTCTACCTTTTTTTTTCTTTGGGCACATTGATGTGATTTGAGTGATATTTGGTTCCAACGAGTTGATGAAAAAATTATCACTACTATAATAAACACATTGATGTGGGGAAATTACCAAATGTGTTATTCAAGTGATGAAGTGACAAAAATATTGACTAGATAAAGGGTTTGTAGAGCCCAAGGAATAGTGACAACAATCTTGGCCTCAAATCATCTTAAAGGGATACCCTTTTTATACTATATGTGAGATCATTTATCAATGTATAAATTCTCCCATTCTTGATCAAGGTTCCCTCGAACACCAACTCCTAGAAAATGTGGAAGTAATCCCAATTCCTACCTTATCCTTAAAACTCCACTCAATTCCATGTTTTGAACTTAAAAATTTGTTCCAATAGATAGCATCACTCTGGTTCACTACTAAACCTTGCTCCCTAGCTACAAATTTTTGATCTACAGATAGACATATTTGAAGGACATTCATAATAAGTTTGGAATTTGATTCCTCTGCTAAAGAACTCATTAGTTTGCAATCCGTATTTAGCATTCGATTCCACTACCAATGAATTTATGTGGTAAGACCCCAAGTTGGTATTTGTTTTTTCCTCATTAATCTTTGGCTCACTAAGTCTAATTGGTAAAGGATGGAGTCACAATAAAATATTTGGGGTATAAATTACTCATATTAATGAAGTATTAGAGTTACCTAACACTCTAATGGATTCCACCATTGACAATATAATCATATTTGAAAAATCCATTTTTTCTAGTGTTAAAATATGTTTACAAGATGCACAAAACAAGATCGAGTTTCTCCAATGAGATGAATTACAAAAAAAGAATCAACATTCTAAACTGGTTTTTATTTAGGAAAAATATTTGTTTGATATTGATTCCCATCAACAACTAACACATGATAAAATTAGTGATGTCACTTCAGGGGTAGATTCCCATGAGGATGTATAATTTTAGCTTTCACTTCCCAAAATCATCACTAGAACATGGGAATATGTCATCAATAATAAGTAAAAAGTTGGGCTTGGATATGGAAAGGAAGTGACCATTCACATTCTGGATTACACCAAACCAATCTAGTTTCAAAGTGGTAGATTTATCGAGGAAAAATCATCTTCACCTGCTCCATTTCCACTTCATATTCGTAGATTCCAACATTGTCATCGAGTTGGCAACCTGAAAGATCATTTTTTTGATCTTCACCCTTGTGAGCATTGTGGAAAACATACTCATAATTTTAACAGTTGTTCTGTGCATAAGACTCCTACAAGAGCAAATATTCACCTTGTATGGATCACTTATTTGCAATGGTCTTCAATAGCCAAGAAGATATGTTAGTCATACCGTAGATTTCATTCTTGAGCATTGAAACATCTTGCAATGGAGATATTTTTATCTTCTCACCTTGCATATGGCACGGTCGGAATTAATAGTTAGCTACTAGTTTTAAATTCATTTCAAGTGAGTCTGAGCCAAGCCATAACCAAAGCCTAGAGCTAGAGTGAGCCTGAGCCTAATTCAAGGTTGTAGTAAAATATAGATTCATGTTCCATGTGTAGGATTTTGTTAGTGGTCAACTAAAACAACCATTATAAGAAGAGTTTGACTTTTGCTAACATTTCATCTGTTTGTGGTCATATTTAAACCATCATCAGGGAGCACTTTTGTTTTTCAGAAGATTTCAATTTATTTCCAAATTCAAAATTGTCTCAGGAATTTATTCAAGCCAAGTTTTAGGGTTGGTGGTCAACCTTAAACCACCAGCAGTAGAATAATTTTCCTTCTGATGTCTCATTTTATTTTTGGAATTCCTTAAACCACTAGATTTAGAGAGCACATCCAACCATTAGTCATTATTTACATTTGTATTTCATCTCTCTTCTTGGACTCATTTACACCCCTTCATATTAAGGGAGGAACGTTGGATACATAATCCTCTTAGCTTATGTAAATTTGGCTTATTCACTTAAGAGGAAGGAAACAAGCCTTAGTTGAATGCCAAAAATCACGATAATTCCAAGAGACCTCTTAGAATATTAAACCAAGGGTAAAAAGTGTGTATTTATATGTACAACTTATTAATAATACACATCTCACATTTATTTATATTGTGTGTATTTTATTGAGTGTCTCTAAAATATATGAAATCCCACATCTCAACATCACTCATGACAAAAGTCAATCCTGAAATCCTTCTAATTTAAAAATATTTCGGTTGAAAGCCACATTCCTCTATTTTACCATTTTTCCTTGTTTTATCCTCATTTTAGTGATATCAATGCCTTGAATGGGGACTATTGAAGTTTATATAAACAATGTTGTTTATTTTGCTCATGAGCCATTCCTTTGTTCCAACAATTCACTTCATGCATCCCCTTACTTTTTTTTGAAGAGTTTCCCTATAACGAGATCAATGGAAAGGTGAAAAGTGAGTTGCATCTAGAGTCATGATCATATTGATTCCTTTTTTTCCCTTGTTTTCTCCTTATTTTAGTTCAATCAACATCTTGATTATGGGATACAAGAGATATTATCAACAACGTTCTTTATTACCTTCATTATCCCCTCCTTGGTATTCAGTTCATTCCCCCCCTTATCTATTTTTAATGAGTTTCCCTGCAATAGGATTAGTGGAACAAAATTAAATTGAAGCATAGTTTGCAATGGAGAAAAAATTTCATAATCCATAAATAATTTAAATCTCTGATCTCCAATAACTAACATTATTTGATCAAAAAATTATTTACTTAAATCAACATAAAAACATATTTATACATGAGTATTATAAACAATGATACCAATTTTTTTAAGTAGAATAAAAAACATCCAAAACATTTTAATAATTTATAGAAACTGATAGTATTAATATCATAGAATGAAACTAAGAAATATAAACCAAAATAATTTTTCAATCATATATACCCCTTGGGTAAGTGGTTAAACTACTAGTGCGGGTGGTGTTTGATTTCATGTATGACACTAATCCTATAGGTAGATTTGGTGATGATGACGAGGGCAATTTCTTTCTTATGGATACCATTTAGGATGAAACTACCTTTTGGTCATAGAGTATGGCATAAAATTGCTTTTGATTGGCTAAGGTATTTCCTTCCTTAGACATAAGGAGACATGTTAATCGGCCAATACCTAGAGGAATTCTATAGGAGTGGGATTTCCCCCCCTTATGGTCCACTATTAGATCATTTTAGGTGGTCTAGTATTTTTTAATAACAATGATGGGTTAGCATGAATTCTTCAATAATACATAATAATGACTATTCTTAATATTAATTAGAAATTTATCTATGACCACAAGGGAAACTGATTTTCTTGTGGATACTATCTAGGCTAAAACCACATTTTAGTCATGGAGTAAGGCCCAAAATTAATTTTTATTAGATATGAGCTTTTCTTCATTAGACGTAAGGAAACAAGTCAATGGCATAAGACCAAGAGGAATTTGGTAGGAGCCGAAGTTTTCTCCCTTATGGATCATGAATGGATCATTTTAGTTGGTGTGATTTTCCTTGAATAATGGTGATGAGTCAGGCTACTTTCAGTAATAGTATCTAGTAATAACTATTCTCAATGTTTTTTTTTTGGTAAATTAGGCTAAGAATATATTGATTCGAAATAAAACATTACATATGCTACAGGCTGAGTTGGTAAGCTGTGCTTAACCAATCCCATCCTTTGTTTCTTTCATTGCTGCGTAGGTATGGGGCTGCCTCCTTGGAGGAAACCAACCCTATAGTAACATCAGACATAAAATTACAAAATGTGCCATGGCACTAGTGAAAGTAAAAGTTCTATGATAAGTGTTGGAATAACAAAAAACTAAAAAAAGTTGTGCGACCACGTAGTCATGGTGCATCTGCATTATCCTCGGTGTCTGGTTCCTCCTCCTCGATGTGGTAGGCATACTCCTGCGCTATGGCATCCTCCTTAGTAGTAGGTTGGTGTGGAGGCCTAGAAGCAGGTGTGTACAGTATGGGAGCAACCGAGTACTCAGCATCTGGTACACGCGTCCAAGTGCCCTCCAAGTCCATGATCCATACATTGGTGTCTTCCCCCACTGCCTACTGAACTGGAAGAGGCTCAGTTTTGCAGGGCCTGGGGTGCTCCTGGTGTGCAATGGGGGATTTTCTGGGTCTTCTTTTGCCTCTATGCGATGCTTGAGTAGGGGCTTCCTCCTCCTGGTTGTGTGTAAGGCTCAGGGGAGCATCCATGGGGTGAATGCCGGAAGAGGCGCCTTCAAAGGACTCCAAACGGTTATCGGGCCCTTGCTGGTAGTGTCCAGGGAACACACCACTTTGGAAACCTCTGATTGTCCTTTGGCATAGTCTCAAAGCCATGGGATAGTGCAACAAAGGGGGGATGGGGGGCTGTGAGGTATATAAAATATGCTTAGAGCAGAGACATGGAGTACGCAGCGTGGTGCTGTTAGGCAAGGTGGTGCATAGGTGGGGATTGCATGGCTGGGTGAGCTTGAGGATGAGAGTGCAAAATCGAGAGAAATTAGCAAGGAAGGTGAGTTGAAGGGAGGAGCGCAATCAGGGAGGTGCGCGGCCGGGTGGGTATTTCACAACCTGGAACTAATTGGGAGGCTGCGCAGCGGGTGGGGCGCGCAGGTGGGTGGAAACTAAAATAGAGAAGCTAAGAGGGAATTGTGAGCCAGAAGGAGAAAAATTTGAATTACACTATGCAGAAGGGCCACCCCTTTTTTAGGCATGTGGCACAAGAGTAGATGTTGTGCATTATAATGACACGTGCGTAGGTGCATGCTGCCACAGTTTTCATGTGGAAGCATGTAATTTGAGTTATGTCAGAGCGTCATATCCATTTGGGAGCTCATTCAAATGATTGCAGCTAAGAGTTGCCACCCAGGGTGATTGCTGGCATTGCATATCTTCTTGATGCCTTGCCTCCGTCACCTCATGCAAATTAATGCAGGGCGGTGGATCCACATCAAGTGTAGGTCTGTGTTTTAGATCTTCATCATCTCAAGTGTGGGAGGGACTATTTTCATACGTGCGTCCAATTTCAGGTGGGTGGAAACTGAAGCAGAGAAGCTAAGAGGGAATTGTGAGCCAGAAGGAGCAAACTTTGAATGACACTATGCAGAAGGGCCACCCCTTTTGTAGGCCTGTGGCATAAGTGAAAATGCTGTGCATTATAGTGACACATGCGTAGGTGCATGCTGCCACAGTTTTCATGTGGAAGCATGTGTTTTGAGTTATGTCAGAGCGTCATATCCATTTGGGAGCTCATTCAAATGATTGCAGTTGAGAGTTTCCACCCAGGGTGATTGCTGGCATTGTGTATCTTCTTGATGCCTTGCCTCCGTCACCTCATGTGAATTAATGCAGGGAGGTGGATCCACATAAAGTGTAGGCCTGCGTTTCAGATATTCATCATCTCGAGTGTGGGAGGGACTATTTTCATACGTGCGTCCAATGTTAGGTGGGCGGAAACTGAAACAGAGAAGTTAAGAGGGAATTGTGAGCTAGAAGGAGAAAAATTTGAATGACACTATGCGGAAGGGCCACCCCATTTGTAGGCCTGTGGTACAAGCATAGATGTTGTGCATTATAATGAAACGTGCATAGGTGCATGCTATGACATTTTTCATGTGGAAGCATGTGATTTGAGTTATGGTAGAGCATCATATCCATCTAGGAGCTCATTCAAATGATTGCAGCTGAGAATTGCCACCCAGAGTGATTTCTGGCATTGCGTATATTCTTAATGCCTTACCTCTGTCACCTCATGCAAATTAATGCAGGGAGGTGGATCCACATCAAGTGTAGGCCTGCATTGCAGATCTTCATCATCTCAAGTGTGGGAGGGACTATTTTCATTCTCAATGTTGATTAACAATTGAGTTATAATAAAAATTTCCACCTATAAAAAGGAAACAAATAATATTCTATAAAAATTATATATATATATATATTAACACCAAAGCACCATAAATAAATCCATACCCACCATGGTCGAGTGCCCTCACATTCATTTTATTGTTTAATTTATCTTGGTTGTTTGTGTTTGTCACAATATTTTGGTACCCATCTCATAGGGGGGATATTATGTTTGGTTCACAACACTATGGATGTCTGAATTGTGTAAAAAATGCACATACTCTCTCGAGCAATGTAAAAATTTGTTAAAAGAAGTGCCACTACATCAATGATGTCCCTATTGTCAGTAAATTTGAAATGCCTAGTATATTTATTTGAAGTGTGGAAGACACCTTTTTTTTTTCTAAGTTATACTACTTCTATTATATCTTATAGAAAAAAAAGTTACAGGTCGCATCCTGTGGAGTGAAAAAGTTCATTCCAGAGGGAATATTCAAGATTTTTCCACTAAGTGCTGGACTGCCCCTGATGGGGAAACCAACCCTTAGAGTCCAAATGAGAGACTGCTACCCATAGTGGGAAACCAACAGATGCAGTTTTCAAAATTAAACAAGAAACCCATATAAAAACATTTCTAAACATGAGCATGCTGTGGAAAGATGAAAAATAGATCCTAAGGATGACTTGCATGCTTGTTGCTGGAGGTTGGTACCTCTTCCAAGATTCTGCACACATAGTCTCGCTCCTCCGTCCCTTGGCTCAACATGTGTTCAGCTAGCTGAGGATGTGGTGAAGCTCGGAGGCCATGTTTCACCATAGAGTCGTAAAGCTGGGAGACAGCAAGCTGCTTGATTTGATTCGAGAAGCCGCTAGCATCCTGTTCCAGGCTACCTTCAATGTCTAGGTCCAGGCTGCCATCGCTTTTACCATTGGAATCACTGGAATCACTGCTCCCACTGGAGGCGCTTTGCACTGGGAGGGATTTCATCTTGCGAGGGATGAAAGTAGGCTCAAGGGAGAAGGTGGATTTGCGGGCTTGCTTCTTGCTGCAGGAGGTGGAGGGGAGCAGAGTCGGGGGGAGCTGCAAGGAAAGTTGGGTGTTCAAATTGACAGGGGGGAGCTATCGAGCTCATTCCAGTCGATGGAGAGGTTCAGGTTGCGGCCATGGGAAATTGATAGAGGAGGGAGAGGAGGACGAGAGGGCTGGCTACGCCCACCATCTCTTTTTCATCTCAATATATGGCGTCGAGGCATGATTTATAGGGGTGAGTCTCTTGACCATATGGGGGTCGAGGCATGCTTCAGAGGAGGATTTCTACTAGAACGAGCATATAGCTTGGGCGGGCAAAGGATATGCACCAGAGGCGAAGGAATGAGAACAAAAAGATGTAACGAGAACAAACTAGCAGGTCGAAATGAGGAGGAGAAGGCCAAGGTGACAGGCTTAAAGGACATAGCATGCGAAGTAAATGTAGAGCAGGCTTGGTACGTCGAAAGGAGGGTGGCAGAGGGTGGAGTAATGGCGCCCTCACGCCAATATTTAATGCGGTGAGGCTTCCTAGGGCTGAGCACGTGGAGC
Source organism: Pinus albicaulis (assembly GCA_034641835.2). NCBI lineage: Eukaryota > Viridiplantae > Streptophyta > Pinopsida > Pinales > Pinaceae > Pinus > Pinus albicaulis. Next base: position 98,580,175 of record CM076574.1, on the reverse strand, counting down.
CACCGTGTGTCCTCCCACATGGCTGCCCCATGGCCCCTCAGTTTTCTATCGATCACCCACATCCGAGGAGTGTGGAAGACACCTTATAACATAACCCACAACCCAAATAGATAATGGATCATATTCTATTTTAATCCTTGGCATTGAGAAATTCCCTACAAGTGATCAAGTTGTAGACATTTTCACAAATTCTCTTATAGAAGCGAAGTGTCTATAGTGTTGATCACTTCAATATGCATGAGCTTCTCTTGTTATCTAATGACAAAATCAAAAAAAGATTCAACAATGGGATATTTATATGCATCCCATAGAGGTTATCTAGTGAAATAAAAGGTAGAAACAAAAATAGAACATGTAGAACCAATATTGGATAGAATAACATATATGCATAACTCATCCTTTAGATCGACATGAAAATATTTAAGTAAATGTCTAAGTTTTATGAGCTTAGGCATATAATTTTTAGTGTAGGAGAAAGTTGCGGGTACAACTTTTAAATCCATATTATTTTCATATTTGAATATGGCTACTCCAAGTGAAAATATTCTTACCAAACCACTTCCCATGGGAATCCAATATGGAGGATGTACTAAGAAGTAAAGGATTGTAATTTATTACCTTTGAAAAAAACCTAATAATAACAAGAGAGCCAAATGGAATAATAATAATGATAAAGCACATGGATTAATTGGAATATTCATTTATCCTTATGTGTGATTTCATGTCTAAGGAATTGATGAGCAAGATGTAGCCTAGAAATGTTGAAAAATATATTTGATGAATCTAATGTGATTATATCTCATCAACTTGAAAATTAGATCATGAACTTAACTCCTAATTTTTTCTCTTAAATTGGATATAATTTATATAAGTTCAAAACATTTAGACATTTACTGAAATATTGTCAAGCCAATCTAAAGGACGATCGATGAATATATGTTATTCCTTCCAAGCTTGGTTCTACATATTTTGTTTCTGTATCTACCTTTTATGCCACTAGAGAAGCTCTAGGGGTTGCATATAGATATACTATTCTTGAATATTTTTGTGATTCCCTAATTAGAGAGTAAGACAATCTCTTGCATACTAGAGAAATCAACATTATAGATAATTCACTTCTATAAGAGACTTTTTGAAAAATTTTATAACTTGCTAATCTATAGGAAAAAACAAAACTTCAATAGATTTATCATGAATGAGCTAGTGTATTTGTAGTTTAATGGGTTTCTTGTATTGATGTTAAACTGAGGTGCATTTTTAGCTTAATGTGTTTGCACTGACGTTGAATTGGATCTTTGGTGAGCTTGATGAAACTTTGATTATTGGATCATATTTTGGTTGAATCTTGCTACTAGAATCCAAACTCTAAAAGGATATATTGAAGGTTGGAGTCACTCTATCAAAGCTATGAGGTTGTGTTGAGGCACCGGAAATCGGTGCAACAACATCAACGAAACCACCTTGTCGGGGACTTAAAAACTACCCCTTTTTCATTTGGAATGGTGGCTCCGACTAGATTTATGGGACCAGTTTCCCAGTTTAATATAATTTTGGTGAATGGATGGATTTATCACTATGTATGGCTTGATAGATGGGAATATTAGCAAGCTTGCAATAAATAATATATCTATTTACTATATATCCCAGGATGAAGTCTATTCTATGTGCGATTGACAAAAATGACCTTTGAGTGGATACAAATAAAGATCATACATTCACTTAGAGATATGAAAACATTTGAGATAATTGATTTAATTAAATAGGTAATTAAATCAATTGAATAAAGCTTATAACGCAACTTTTAAATGCCTGTATTGCATATGTATCAAGTGATAATAGCATAACATGTTCAGAAGTGAGATAATGACAAATTGTATTCAAATAGATACATGAAACAAAACATCATAAGATAAATAACCATTTCTCATTTGAAGCAAAAATATAACACATAGGATAAAAGTACCATGTATACGTTCACTCTGCTCATTTGAGAAAAAGTACTTGGTCCAGCCTTTTCTATTCAGAAAACTTCAATAGTACAAAGTGCAACATCTGTAAAGTCTTCCTTTCAAAATTTCAGGACCCCTTCTTCAAATACATGAAGGGGTTTAAATATAAAAGTAAAAATTATTAAAATAGTTATTACAATAAAAAGTTGAGGAGGTTTAAAACAACCCTCCTTAAAGTAAGTGGAATTTAAACAGATATAGAAATTAAAGGGGTGACTTGCTTGATTACTTTCCCGTTGTCTCCTTAGCCATTTGTTCCTTTAGCTTAAGGATGTTATGCACATGCTTAAGCTCTGGAGGTTGGCCTAGCCTAATGTGCAGTTGTTTAGTAAAAATAGCATAAAAAAGTGGAGGAAGAATGTATGAGGATGTATCCATGAGACAATGCAGCATAAGCCACTGGCTGTGAGGTTTTACTAAATATATCCAATATTTCTCCCAATCTAGCTTTTCCAGCTTCTTCATATGTTATTATCTTACCTTTGATACTTCTTTCCACTGTCTTATCAAGTCTTTCACTACAGGCAATGCACCGGGAAGACATCTGTAAATAAGGTTTGCAGCTATAATAATTTGACTAGCAATTTCCACAATGTTAGTAGCCACGTCCTTTTCTCTGAAAATGGCTCTTTTTGCATGCTTCAATCGTATATCCCAGTCTGTAAATAATATTTATTTCTCTGAGTCCTCTATCTTGGTTAGGTTGGCCTTTCGGCCATCAGAAAAATCCTGCTAGGTGACAAACCAGGAAACCTTATCATCTGTCTCATCAAAACTAATCCTTATATCTGAAATGTGATTCATCATTGAATCGCTCTGTTCACACAATTCAAGAATACTTGATAATTTATGACAAAAAACAACTTGATGTTGTGCTAGTAAAGTGTTTAGTTATAAGGCCTCTTTTCTGAATTCATCAATCTTTGGGTTATATTTTAATTTCTCAATAGAGATCTGCAATGATGAGTTAGAGTTTCCTTCAAAATAATCTCATTCTGGTGCTAAATTTTCAATGGACCCATGTTCTCCTAGAGCTATGTGATATGTACATATAACTATTGATTGACACTTTGTTTTTCTTCCTGTAGCTCAAGTTCAAGTTGGATGATTTTTCTCATCCTTTTGTTGCATCAAATGTTGAAATTTTGAGGCTTTATCAATAGTTGTAGAGGCATAAGCTCCTGCAAACATAGTTAGGCAAGTTAGATCCTTTGAAGGATCTACATGTGTGTCTTTCCAAACAATATCCATTGATACATCTCCTTGGACAAAGGGTTGAGATTGCTCTGATCTCCTTATTTTCTTCTGTCTGCTCATAACCGCCTTGTGTTTGGGACTATAGAAAATGTACAATAGAGGAATTTCCTCAACGTTAAGAAAAAATTCAGTGGTGGGGATGTTTAGGATGAATTCCACTCTCTTTGTACTTAAATAATTTGTTAAAGGGCTCAGCAGTGAATGAGTCCTGAATTTTAGTTTTAGGAGTATGTACAATCTATTGCTCATCAATAACTATTGCTCCTTGGTCTTCCTATAGTTTTAGATTAAACTCCTTCCAAACATCATTCAGATTACTTGGGAAATCAAAATCCATAGTTTTAAATTTGACTGATTTATCTTGGTCTGTTTTACTAAGTACTTCAATATCCTTAGATGTCAATTCATTTTCCTTTTCCTTCTGAGAAAAGGGTTGTGAGACATCCAACATTTTCAATGGAATTACTTCCAATATCTTGTTCCTATATTGTTTAAACTTATATAATTGCTGTGGATGGAGGCGTAAGGCTGTGAAATTTTGAACTGCAGAAAAATTATCGAGAGAATCAAATAGGTCATCGAAATCATCGTCTTCATGTACAAAAGGCCTAATCTTCACTTGGGTGGTGAAATTATTGGCAACTTTAATTGGTTCATACTATCTGTTTGGAATTGTGAATAAATTCAAACATTTAATTTGACCAATCTCTATAACAACATGCTTGTAACTATCCAAACCATAAAAACCACAATTAGTTGGAAAGGAAGGCCATGATGATTTCTTGGCCTCCTTCAGAAACCTGGTTAGGTCATTTCCAACAGTCTGATATGCAACTTCTCTTGCGAGAAGCTTGTCAGGAACATACAAGGGAAAAATGTGCAGTCGAGCTAAGCTCCCAAATACTCTGACATAGGTGATCAACTTAGTATAGAGGAAAGAGCAACTTGGGCCTCTTTTGACAGTCTTGGGGCTTTCTCATTAAAAACAGATTGAAATAGAGGGATAATGACTCCATGGAAATATTTATAAAAATGTCTCTCATACTTAGATTCCCACAACATACTATTAAATATATGATTAGGTATAGGGTCTTAGGAAGTCCATTTTTATCCCATAGCTAGAAAATCTGAAATGAAACATATAGTGTCCATGATATAGGCACTCATATAAAACAGGGGGAACATTTTGGAGGAGATGGAGCGATTTGTCCTATATTCTAAAATATGAGTGGCAATATTATTAGACAGAATATTTCCCCAATCCATAACATAGGATTTTGCAGTTGCTTCCATGAGAGGAACCAATTCTACTGAAAATCGAGTAGTGTCAGGCTGGCCAAAATCCTAGACATCATCGCAGAGACATAACAGTAGGGGCTTGCAAGGGAGTCAGTAGAGTACATACCCTTTTCATCATTCTTGTGCTTATTGGGATTTCTTCTCCATTTATTAATTACCTTTTATTTGAGATTTTTCTATTTGGAAAATTGTGCAAGAATTTATTTATCATAGACCTTTTTAGGGTCTGGGATATGGTAGATCAACTTCAAGTCTTTGGATTTGAAGGAACCAATCATCGTTCCTCTCCTAGTAAGAAATTTCCTATCCCCGATATTGAGATTATCAATGATCGATATTACCATATCAGTGTATGGTAATATTTTAGGTTGCGCAAAAATTCGATGCAAGAAATAATTAGCTACTTCTTAAATTGTAGTTGTTGAGGAATCAGGAGCATCAGTAGTTGCCTTCCTTTGAAATTTGTGCGGTTTTTCATCCTTGAGTAGTTTGTACATGGATTCCCATGAGGAAGATCCACGTTCTAGTCCACATGTAGTATCTATAAATAGACGAAGCATATATGTTCTCTCGGTCGTAGCAGGAGCAGGGTTTATAGGGGTCATATGCTTCTTATATTTCTTAAAAGCTTTAGACATCTCTAGAGAATTTTTCTTATTCGGGCTCGCTTGCAAATAAATGGGAAAGGATAAGCATAAATAGGGAAAATTTGGTTTTACAAATGGATAAGTACCATAGAAATAGAAACATTTAAACGGATGATACTTGGCACACTGATAAGATATGAATTTAACGCTTCTTACAGTAAAATGATTATGGAGGTATTAATGATAAAAATGTTAAGTTATGACATTAATGGTTGATATGGCTTGTTGTGCCCATATAATCATTTTTGCATTAAAAACAGATCTATTGCATCGCAACATTGATCATGTGTAAATATTCATTTAAAATCGATCGACTTAGTTTTTTGCTGATTGCGATATCGCAATCGCAATATCGGCAAAAATAGATGGAGTGTGAAGTGTTTAAGTTGACAAAAGTGTGATGTGTGATTTGCAATGGAATATATCGCATTGGGGAACATGGTTGGGGGAAGAAAAGTGATTATGTTTGCAGGAGTGTGATGCGATGGAGCATATCACATCGGGGAAATATGGGAGGTGAGAATACGACTATTGAGGCAGAATTTGCAAAATGCAAAATGCAATATGCGATGGCTTACGTGGCGGAAGTGGGTTCCATAAGCTTTCCTTATAGAATTTTCTTGGAAAAATTTTCTTTTTCCTTTATAAAAGCACTTTTTATTATACATATCAGATTGAAATATTTTTTAAGTGACCTTTTTAGGAGTCATATGTGCTTCATTGCGGTATTTCTATTGCGATAATGTGATATTTCTCCGCTTAAGTGCTTTTAAGGCCAAAATTTAAGGTTTTATCCCTTTTTGATTCCTATTTCTATCTAATGAATCACTTTAAGGGCCTTATTTGTTTTAACTCTAAAAAATTAAAAGGGTTCCCTATTATTTTCTAAGGTAACTATTGATAAAATAATGGGGGTTTTTTATTAGCACAACAATTGGAGATTCACTGAAAGAACCAATTATCCCTGAAAAACAATTTCTTAGTATTTTTAAATAGGTAAAAATAATTGAAGGAAACAAGAGTTGTTTACGAAATATTGAAATGAATAAAATTAATATGAATATAAAAAACTCATCTCTATCGTAAATTTTTCAAAATGATTTCATAAATAAATATCTTCATTCCTCTATATCAATCATTATATGGCATAAAAGATAAATTAAGTGTCTTTCGGTAACTTAGCCTTTTGATTTTCTCCTTTTGTCATAAGGTAGAGCCATTGCTGCTAGTAGGCATTAATAGCTCAGGCAAGGTTTCCTTTTAACCATTAATGATTGAGTATCCCATCCATTTATTATTACAACTCTTTGAGATAAATCTTTAATCATATAACTTATTTTTCTTCTTTTTCTTAAAAAGTCATTGTCCAGGCTTGATGACTAGAAAGTGACAATGCCATTCACTGGTTATAATTGAATTGAACAAGTTGACTCGTGATGAGACTCCTTGTCTTATGATTTAATAATCATGAGCCATTACCTTGATTTGGTATGTAGTTGTGGTAATGTCAGTTAATTATTAACCTATGATCATGGTAAGCAGGCTCGTAATGAGACCTTTTATCCTTTTAAGTTTTTATATTTTTGAATTACACTCTAAAAAAATATTTCAATGGACGGGGAGAATCATTGAATCCTTAAGAGTTTTGGATGAAAATTTAGAGTTAAAGATTCTTAGTCACAACAAGTATTTCTAATTAATGCTAAAGTAAAAAGAGTTATATAATATTCATTCAATTTTCTGGCCTTGTATTTATTTCCTCAAAAATTTATATTCTTCAAAAATAAAAACATAAAATAATTTAGAGGTGTTGTGAACAACCAAAAGTATGTAATCAAACATTATTTTCCTAGAAAAATAAAAGTGTAGGTATAGTACATTTAGAAGACAATTTTCTTCTAAGAAAAGATTTTTTTCAATATTAGCCCATTGGGAGGGAGAAAATATTTTCTCCCTTGAAGATATTGTAACATAAAGGTTGATGTGCCAATTTGTTCTACGATTTTAAATGGTCCAAGCCACATTATTTGGAAATTGGTATTCTTACCTTTTTCCTGATGTGCCTTGTCCCACTTAAGTACGAGGTCTCCAAATTGGAATGTTTTTGGGGAAACAAAATTTACAGCAAAATAATTTTTCACTATCTGCTAGTGTCGAGCATGAGTTAACTTGGATTTTTCTCTTTCCTCTTCCTTTTTTTTTTTTTAACTGAAACGGTTATTTTTATTGATAAGAAGGGGTGGCCAAGGCCAAATCAAGCATTACAACTCGCTGCTTCAAGCATTTCCAATCTCTGTTTTAACATGGGCGCCTTGTTAGGGAATTATTGCCGTGTTCACTGCCCCTGCATTTATACTGATCATGATTTTTTCTAGAGTGCATCCTATATTTGCCAGTCTGTCAGCTTCTGTGTTTAATTCTCTGAGAATGTGGAAGAATTGAGCTGAGGGAAAATCCTTCAGGAGTCTGTTCACTCTTGCAAGCTGTTTATTTAACACTGGATCTTTGAGACCATTTTTGTTTATTATAGATTTTACCAGCAGCTCAGAATATCCAAAGACGATAATTTCACTTGGATTCTCTTTCCTGGCCAGTTGACAAGCCTTTAAAAGACTGAGGATTTCAGCCTGATTATTGGTTTTTATCCCGAGTCCCCAGCTGAAGTCCTCTTTTTCCCCATTCGGAAAATAAATAGCCCCTCTTGCTCCTGACCTGCCTGGATTGCCTTTTGAGGCTCCATCAAAGAAAATGGTGCATTTTCCTTGTGTTGTCCACCACTTCTTAAAATTGTCCAAAGTGTCACGAATCTGCCATTTTCCTTTGGGATCTGGACGTGTGATTGCTGGAGATCTGAGCGTGAGAGAGAAACCATCCAACCATACCTTTTCTTCATTTCGAAGGGAACTATCGTCTTTGACTGTGGACTGTCTCAGTGTTTCTAGAAGGAGCTTCTTGGCCTGGTCCGCTGTGGTGTCTGCAGTTATTTCTTTTTGGTTGAAGATAGTTTCATTCCGGGCAAGCCACAGCTTCCAACAAACATATTTTGGGGCTGCATTCCATACTTTATGCCAAAGTGATTTGTCAGCAATGTTGAAGGGGTATCGGGCTTTCCATGACGAATACATGTCAGTGATCGAGCAGTGAGCAGGGGTTCTCACATTCAGTCCTGTCAAGAAGATAGTCCAGGTCTTCTGTGCAAACTCACAATCAATGAATAAATGATCAGTGGTTTCCGGAGCATTTTTGCAGAGAACACATCGGTGGGGACCAACAATGTTTCTTCTGCAAAGATTTTCACCAGTAAGGATTTTATTATGAAATAAAGTCCAAAAAAAGAAATTGATCTTGGGCAGACTGAAATGTTCCCAGATCTGTTTCCACACAGAATCTGGGTGCTGAGAGTCCTTTTTACCTTGCAGCTGCAAGTATCCCTGTCTGGCAGTGTACACACCTGTCTTTCCCCATCCCCATGAATCTTCCTCATCCTTATGCACAGGAGTGAAATCTGTGATTGCATCTGTAAAAGTGCTTAACTGGTTTTTTAGGTGTGAAGGAATATTGGGCAGAGACCAGCTCTGCCAGTTGCCATTATGATCCCAATCTGCAATGTCCTCTATTTTCCGAACTCCGTTTGAACTTAACCATTCTCTTAGTTCTGTTATATCATCATTTGCTGCAAGGGAAGGGTGACCCATATTTTGATCTTTCCACAGCGAAATATTTTGGCCGTTACCTGGAATTTTGTACAGATGAGATCTAAAGAAGTCGATTGCTTTGATGCAGAGCTTCCAGGCCTGCGATCCTCTAACATTATTCTCTGGATTGAAGGAGGTAATCGATTGATTATTGAGATATTTGAAGTTGAAAATCTGGCTGACAGGGTGTGAGGGATCGCTTATCAGTTGCCACAGCAATTTACATCCCAATGCTAAGTTAGCATTCTGGGGGTCACGTAATTGAAGGCCGCCTTCAGCCAGAGGGCGCATTACAGTTTCCCAATTAATTAAATGGAACCGATTACTGTTACCACGCCCGCCATTCCATAAAAAATTTCGCATGAGGCAGGAAATTCGATCAGCAATTTGTCTGGGTGACATCAGCAATGAAGCTTGGAAAGTAGGCAATGCTGAAAGGACTGTTCGTATAAGGGTGAACTTGCCTCCTGTTGAAAGCCAGAAGCCGCCCCATGCCTTAATCTTTTTCTTAAACTTAGAAATCACCTCCTCCCACATATGATTTCGATTGGACAGCGATAATGGAAGACCAAGATACTTTATTTTATCCCAAGCTGCGTGACCATTGAATCCCAAGACATTTGCGATCCTTTCAATTGATTGTTGATCTGTGTTCCAGCCATAAACGACACTCTTCCTCTCACTGATCAGCGCACCAGAAATATTGCAAAACTTTTGAAGAATTGACTTGAAATTGTTGGCAATTCTCAAGGATGCACCCCCTAGCAGGAGTGAATCATCTGCAAATAATGCGTGATTCACTGGAGCGATACCCTGTACAATTCTTATCCCGGGAAGATTGCCTATTTGTTTCTCATGAGATAACTTTCTGCTCAATGACTCAGCCATCAGAATGTATAGAAAGGGAGAAAGAGGGCAACCCTGCCTCAATCCCCTGGTGGCTAAGAAAAAATCTGTTGGTCTTCCGTTCACCATTGGGGCAGTCCAGACATTTTCAATGCAGGCTTTGATGAGGTTTATGAAATCCTGTCTGAATCCAAAGGCAGCAAGCACCCTATACAGAAAAGAACGATTTACTCTATCAAATGAATTACACATGTCCAGTTTTATGATCATACCTGGTTCCTTCCGTGCGTGACTTGAGTGAAGTGCCTCTTGAACTTGTATAACATTGTCCAGAATTTGTCTGCCTTGTACGAATCCCCCTTGGGCCGGAGAGATAAGTTTTTGAAGAAGTGGCTTAATTCTATTGGCTAGAAGTTTAGACACGATCTTGTATGAAGAATTGCAGAGTGAGATCGGCCTATATCTGTCGAAGGAGCCAGGGTTTGTTTCCTTAGGGATCAGAGCAAGAAAGGTGGAGTTAATTCCGCCTCCAACTTTTGCCTTCCGCAAGATTCCCCTTATCAATCTGAAAAGGTCATGTTTGATAATCTCCCAACAGATTCTGTAAAAATGCACTGAGAATCCGTCAGGTCCTGGTGCTTTGTCAGGTTCCATGGACCAGACTATGAAAGTTATCTCTTCTTCAGTGGCTGGGCTTAATAGAGAGTCATTATCCTCTATGCTGACCATATTTGGAATGTTGGAGAGAAGCTCTAAAGCATCCTCCTCATTCCCATTTCTTTCTGCACTAAGGAGGTTTTGAAAATGTTTTGTTGCCGCCTCTTTAATTTGTGCAAATCCTTTGTATACCTGACCATTAGAGGAAGTGATTTCTGCAATGTAGTTGCGTGAGAGACGTGCCCTGCACTGTCTGTGAAAATAAGTAGTATTTCTGTCCCCGGATTTCAACCACAAACTTCGGGACTTTAATCGCCAGTGCTCTTCTTCATTTCTAAAAGAGCTGTAGGTGTTCCTTTGAGCAGCTTTTTCGTTGACTAAGTCAGTGGATGAGAGATCTTTCTCCTCCATTTCCAATTGGAGATCTTCTAACATAAGAATAGCCTCCTTCCTCTGTCTAGTAGGGGTTTTCATGGATCTCTTTATCCAGTCTTTGAGGGCTTTTTTTGTGTTTTTCATTTTTTGTTCCCAAACATAACTTGGGGATCCAGAGACTTCAATCCACCACGCTGTTTGAACTGTTTCTGTGAACCCTTCTATTCCGGCCCAGAGAGGACTAAATCGAAATGGGAGGGGACCCAAATCTTCTTCTTCTTTCAAGCATAGGAGGATTGGTTTATGATCTGATGTGAGCTTTGGGAGGATTTTGGTGAAAACAATTCTGTTACCCATCATTAGCGAGCTGCTGATAAGGAATCTATCTAGCCTGGCTGAAATGTGATTTTCTCCTGTTCTGTTGTTGGTCCAGGTGTATTTTCCTTTCACTGGTTTGTAGTCAACCAGATCCCACTGCTGGATCAGATTTTCCACTGTGTTGATGAAAGGATCCCTTGAATAAATACCTCCTCTTTTTTCTTTGGGATCTAGGATTATATTCAGATCACCTCCTATGACTATATTGGAAAGATTGTTATGTTCTATGTAATCCAAGAGTGACCTCCAGCACTCTCTCTTTTCTTCATAATGAACTGGGACGTACATGTTAAACAAGGCAAGGTGGAGATTGCTTGCAATGTGGCGCAGTTCTGTATAGATCCAATGTTGGGTCTCTGAGCATCGTTCTAAAGTGAAGGATTTTTTGACCAGAATGTGCCAATACCTCCGGCCGAGCCCCTTGCACTGACCGCCTTTCCAGAATCATATTTCCATTTCGTAGAGATGGTATTTAGAAGGATTTCCCCTTCTATCTTGGTCTCTTGGAGCATAAGGATGTCCACAGTTTCCAGCTTCAGTAAGTCTTTGACAGCATCTGCCTTATTGGGATTTCCCAGACCCCTGCAGTTCCAAGAGACCATCTGCATCATTTACCACTTGATGGGGTGGGACCTCCCCCCTTGGGCGCCCTTGGTCTTGTATTTCTCCCGATGGTCATTTCAATGGTGGTTTGACTGCCTAGGGTTTTCTGTCTTTCTGATTCTTCTTCCCTAGTTTCCTTGTTTGTTCTTCTCCCCACTTTTTTGTTTGGCCTTTCAAAGGTTTCTTCATCAGATGATCCCATGTTTTCTGGACTTTTCTTCTTATGTTTAATAATATCAGCATACGAAGGAGAAGGGGCGTTACTAGGGGACGGGATTGGAATGTTACCTGGCTCTTCATTTTCTGCTTTGTTCAACTGTGGTGGATCTTCCTGCTCGAGCTCTGAAGAATCTGGTGCTGGTGTAAGAGATTCGAATGGGTTTTTATCTGCTGCATTGCTATTTGGTTCCCTACTTCCGCCATTTTGGTGGCTTGAATCTCCTTGCCCTGTATTGGCAACTGTTTCTTTTGCTTTGCTTTTGTTGTTCTGTCTACTGCTTGCTGATCTCTTTACTTGTTTCCACTGTTCACCTTTCTCTTTCTCTGTCATTTCCTCATTTCTTTTTTTGCAGTATCTAGCGAAATGCCCATATTCATGACAATGCCGACACTTGAATGGCAGTTGCTCGTAATCGAGCTCTTGAATGTGCGTCCAGTCAGCCAGAGAAAGTTTGATGGCTTCAGGGAGTCCGACCCCCAGATCAACTTCCACGCAGATGCGAGCGCAAGAGAACTGATCCTTCCTTGGAGCCTGATCGATATACCTGCCTAGGGCATTGCCGATGGATTGTAGCGAGCTCTGACTCCAGCAGTGAAGGGGAAGATGCGGAAGTCGCACCCAAACAGGGACGGCTGTGGGCACGTCTTGCGCTGGATCGAAATATGGAGACCATTTATTCAGATATAACCCTTGGGGGCCCATGAAATATGGCCCGTTTCGAAAGATCAGGCTTCGGTCTTCCACACTGTCAAACACAAAGACGAAGAACCCCTTGCCTACAAAATGACTTTTTATTCCTTCCTTAACCAATGGTGTCCAGTTTCGTCTAACCCAGTCTTCTACTGCTTTCGGGGATGGCCATAGCCCTGTGAACTGACCAATAAGGCCTCTCTCTGCCAAGTTTAGAGCTGATCTGCAAGCGTCTTCCACCGGGAGGGACACCGTAGGAATATTGTCCAACTTTTTGACAAATTTTTGCTGTGAGACCGATGGCGGCCTTTTTTCTGCTGCAGCTACTAGAGATCTAAACGCCTCTAGATCAGGAGGCGAGGGGGAATCACCTTCTGTCTCCATTGCCAGGAGAATGAGTCGGATCAGGGCAGGGGTCCCATGCGCAGAAGCCAACGCAGGAACAAAGAATCACCCGTGGGCAAGAGCCACACGGGTCCAGGGTGCCACAAAACGAAGGGCAACGCCGAGCCCAGAACAGCAGCGCAGTCGGGCCCAGGGGTTGCAGAGGCAGCGCGCGCAAATTTTTTTTTTATTTAACTTCTCCTCTTCCTTTTTAAGGACCTGAGACATTCTTAATTGAAGTGAAGAAGACGATATTTCGTTAATAAAATGAACTAGGGATAATGAAGGAAGAGCTAAATTTGATGGAATTACAGCTTCTTTCCCATAAACTAGATTGAATGGAGAAGTTCCTATAGAGGCCTTCCAAGTAATCCTATCTTCCCATAGTGAAAATGTTAAATACTTAAGCCAATTTTTCTGGCTCGAATCAATAGTTATTTTTATGATTATTATGAGATTTTTGTTTGTTGATTCTGTTAAACCATTCCCTTGGGGAGAGTAGTTAACATAGTATTTAAGCTTAAAACCTCTTTTGAGAGAAAAGTAATTAATACTATTTCCTGAAAAATAAAATGCATTATCAAACATAAGTGCATTGGGTAAGCCAAACCTGGTAATAATGAATTGATCAATAAATTCCGTAATGGCCTTAGAGTTAGCTACATTTAGTGGAACAACTTCCACCCACTTAGTAAAATATTTTTTTGCAGTGAGAATTTATTTATATTGATTGGATGAGTTAGGAACAATCTCACCTATGATATCCAATCCCCGTTGCTCAAAATGTTGCTCAATGTTGACTTGCTTCAAGGGTAAGGTTGGTTTTCTTTGTCTTCCAACAATAGTTTGACATGTTTTGCATTTTCTCACATATGCATGAGCATATTTAAATAGAGTGGGCTAGTAATATCCTGTGTGAAGGATCTTATGTGCGGTGGTATATCCTCCAAAATGTCCACCCACGGGTCCATTATGGAGTTCCTGCAGAACCTTCTATGCTTCAGATTTTTTGAGGCATCTTAGTAGTATGGAGTCATAGTTCCTTCTAAACAAAACATTGTCTATGTTCTGATATTGAGTAGCTTTCAATCTTAAAGCTCTTTTTCTTTTGTAATTGATTTTTGTAGGAGCATATCCATTTTTCAAATAAAATATTAAATTAGTATATTATGATTCAGAGTCGTTCAAGCTTACCTTAGCAATGTGTATAGTGTTACCTGACTCTTCATCATCTGATATGTTGGATGCTCTAGATAGTAATCTGCAGAGACCTTTCCCTATGATGATTTTGGCTAGCCTTATTTTAATTTCATATTCCTGTAGAGAAATTACCCAATTTTCTCTCTTTTCTCCTAGTTCCTTTTGAATAAGTAATTGTCTTACTGTCGAAAATAAAATTATTACCTTGGCGTGTGTTTTAAGGAGAAAAGGACTAAAGTTCTTTAAATATTTGTAAACAACAAATGCTTGTTTTTTCACTTCTAAATAATTTAGTTCACCACCTTCAAGATTTTAACTAAAGAAAGAAATTGGTGCTTCAATATTTTGATCATTGATTTCTGTTAACCCAACAACATAAGATGTTTCAGATGCAAAAGTATATAAAATGAAATGATTAGAAAAATCTGGGGTAGTCAGAGAAAGAGCATTGATAATGGCTTGCTTGATTATATCAAAAGCTTCTCTTTCATTATGTCCCCATTTGAAGAGTGCATTACTTGCAATGGTAAAACAATTTGTGAAAAATTTGGAACAAATATCTAGACAAAATTTATCTGTCCTAAAAAGGACTGCATGGATTTCTTGTTATGGGGATGAGAGAGTTCGGAAATTTCCTTTATCCTTTCTGGATCAATGCAAATTCCTTCTTTTGAGACAATAAATCCTAAAAGTTTACTTTCACTTAAAGCGAAATATGACTTTTTGGGATTTAAATAAATTCCATATTTCAAACAAAGTTCAAGAATTTGCTTAAGATCATGATAGTGGTTTCTTATTTTCTTGGAGTAAATGGTTATATCATCTAAATATACAACCACAGTTTTATTTATCAGTCCTATAAAAGCAATGTCCATTTCTCTTTGAAAAGTTTCTCCTGCATTGATGAGACCAATGAGAATTTTATGAAAGACATAAGTGCCCCATTTAGTTCTAAATGTAATCTTTAACCTATCTTCGGGATGAACCAATACTTGATTGTAGCCCGAAATCCATCAATGAAATACATTAATTCATAACCAGCAATTGATTTCAAAATTTGTTCCATTGGTGGTAATGGAGAATTGTCTTTTGAACAAGGTTTGTTTAAGTTCCTAAAATCAATACAAATAAGAATATGGTCATTATTTTTCCTAACATGGACTAATTTTGAGACTCATTTTGAATGCCTAATAGGAAAGATAATCTTGGCCTTAAAGAGTTTTTTGAGTTCACTTTTTATTTGAATTTCAAGATCAGGTTGAATTTTCATTAAATTTTGTTGTATAGGCGTTTCAGTGGATATCATTGGGATAGTATGTTGGATGATTGAAGTATCATAAGTTTTAAGATCTTCATATTTCCATGCGAAGACAATATTGTATTTCTTCAGTAAGTGAATGAAGGCTAATCTTTCATCAGAGGAAAGCCCAAGTCCTAAGTTAATTTTCTGAGGATTAAGATTTGTGCCAAGTTTTACTAGTTCAGACCTCAAAGTTGAACTTTTAGCTTAGAATTAGTAACCTTTTTGAATCTATCTTTGAGATCGTAATATCTTCAAGCTTAACCACAAACTTAGGTATGGCATTTTCTTCAGGTTTCTGTTTCAATTTCCTTTCGTGTTCATCTTCATCAATTAATTGATCATCATATGATCCTTCTGATGTAAGAAAAGTTATAACATATTCATCATCGTTGAATACTCTCCATTTAGTGATATTATCAGGAATAGATGAGCGAAAAGTCAAATCTATAGAAATCTATCTGGAATATAATCTTCCGAAAGAATAATTCTAGATGCTACATTAGCTAGAAAGTATGCACTTGCATTCTGAATTCTTGGAACAGACGAGATATTGAATGCTAAAAAATGAGAGGTAAGAGATTGTAGTAATGACTGGTAATGTTTGAGATGACCAAAAATATAGTGTATGGTATTTCTTAACTGTTTGAAAATTATTTCAGAATCACCATATACCCATATATATTTGACAATAAGATCAATTTATTTGTATAAGCCTTGGTCTAGTGCCTCATATTCTGCAGTGTTATTTGTGCATTCAAATTCAAGTCTGCATGTCAGCATTGTCTTTTCACCTTCCAGATTGATTAATATACAACCAGCTCCTGCACCTCCACCAGAATTTAATCCATCAAAGTATAATGTCCAGAAAAAAGTATTAATACAAGGTTTATCTATGATATTTATACACTTGGAAGACTCTGACTGAGAAATTTTTTGATCTGAGAATTAATGGAGTTGGTAAGAAATGGATATTTTTGAGCATTAAATTTCCCCAAAAAGGATTCATCAGAGTAATTTCCAAGATTTTTATTAGTAAAATTCATGGGTTCATTCTCATCTTCGAATTTGATTACTAAGTATTTCATGTGTTTTTCATGGTCTACTCAGTTTGATTCGGCTTAACGTTATAGGGAAGCCACATATGAGACCAATCAATGGAAAAATAACCATGAAGCTTTTTTGACCGGTCTCTACTTAGGATTAAACTGCAAAACTCAGGGATATCGACAACTAAAATATCAATTACTTGATGAACTTTTAAATTGGATGCCAATCTGATAAGGACTAAACGCATTTATCCTAATACCTTAACCTTTGTTCTATCTAATTGCACAAAATGTACTGTAGAATTTTGAGGGGAAATGTTCAACTTTAAACAAACAGAATATGGCGTGATGTTTGAAGAGGCTCCACAGTCAATTAGACAATTATGCATATTTTTTTTTAATACTTCAAAAGTTAAAAGGAAGGGAGGAGTATGAGAATTAGATCTATCACCAATTAAAATAGCATCACTTGCATCAATTTTTCCAGATGAATCACTAGTAGGTTTACCAACTCCTTTTGAAGCTTTAAAAGTAACAGGGACAGGTAAGGATGAAGTAGGAACTGAATTCAATTCTTTGAGTAAAATTTTATGTTGCTTCTTCAATTTTCTCAACTCATGTATTGAGAAATTTTCCTTAATCTTCTTCATATATTCCACTATACTATATTCAATAGTATTAGAGACCACTAATGTCTTGCATGTAGATGGAAGAATAGAAGAAGTTGGATTTGATTGAGGAGAAGGAGTTCCTTTGTTAATCACTTTTTCGTTAGCAACAAAGGATGAAGACTTTTGTTTTTGAGGTGATTGAGGAAGGTTAGTAGTATTTTTACTTCTATTGTTAACTGGAAGTGCCTCATGCTCATCTTCATTATTAGATGTTGGAAGGATAAAGTCCCATAGTCCATGAACTTCAACTAATTATTCTTCTTGAGATTCTTTTGCAGATGAGATTGTTTCATTTGTATCTTTGTCTTGATCTGATTCAACGTTTGAGATTACATTTGGAGGTTGGGAAGCTTGATTTTTCTTAAAATATCTAAAAGGTTTCTTCGAAGAAGACTCAACTACTTGTTTCTTTACCTCCACCATATCATTCGACATAGTTTTGAGAAATTTTTGTAATCCCTCATATCATAAGGATCTTTAGATGTTTTCTTTTTGGGTCCATCCTTAAATGAAACCCTCTTAGTTTTTCTATCTTCTTGTGTAGTTTTCTTCTCCAAAGCAAGGATTTTTTTTTCAATGGAAAGAGCTTCTTTCATGTTCTCTACCAATGTATCCTTATTGGATCTATCTACAAAAATAGCAATATTAGAAGGAAGAGAGGATATGTACCATTCTATTTGTACGTCTACTCTAGGCTTAGATGTGGTTAGGATCTTATTGAGTAGCATATTAAATATGGAGTTGAAATCTTTGATATTTTCTCCTGTATTTACTTTAAGATTGGAAAGATCATTGATAAGGGTAGCAGTAGTACGACCATCACCAAATTTAGTAATAAATTGTTCTTAAAAAATATCCCAGCTAGTAATAGTGCCTGATGGTAGTGAGAAATACCATGATCCAGTTGATCCTTGAAAAGTATAGGGAAATAATCTAACTACACAATCTTCTTCAGTGACATCATTAAGATTCATGGAAATCATAAAATTATGAAGATGTTCTTCAACAGGTAGACCATCATCTAGATTGTACTTAGGCAACCATCTTTTAGGATGCTTCGGTAAAGGAGGAAGAGGCCTGGTAGTTGAACCGGGATTTTTCCAAGGTCTGGTTGCCATTGTGTGAAGTGGAGGATTAGTCTTCCCTAACAATGATTTGGAGTGGAAGAAGTAGTTCCAGTAGTGGTTTTTAGTATAGAAGAAACAACTACGGAACTAATACGCCTTGAGGCAACAGTTGTTGACTAGGAAGAAATAGGAATGTAAATTGATGAAGAAATTGTTTGAGAAGATGTAAAGAAGGAGGAATAAATGATGGTGTTTGAGGAGTAGAAGAGGATTGAATCTCGTTAGTAGATGATTGAGTTTTGGATATAGGAGATTTCCTATGATGAGAATGGACGGGAATTTCGAAAGGGATAACTCCGAGCTTTTCACTCTTAGAATGGGTTAATACACCAGTGCCTTCAAATATTGAAGTAACACTTTCTTCTGAGGCTTCAGAAAGTACAAGTTTCTCTGCCAAAATTGAAATTTCTTCCAATTTATTTATTAATGTATGTACTTCAGGTGATTCTAGAGTATAATTTGAAGAGAGTTCTTGATGAACATAACTAGGAGATTTGGGGGTAGATTGAACAACTTCTGATCCAAGAATAGGAGATCTTGAACCAGGACTAGAAGTTGTAGACTTGGAGGGAGAATGAATCTTTTGATGGTGTTTTCTTTTTGGATTAATATTTGGTGACATTCATAGTCAAATGGCCATCCTTCTAGTGCCAAAAATGTTGAGGCCTTGAAAATCAGTGCAACAACATCAAGGAAACCACCCAGTCGGGGACTTAAAAACCATCCCTTTTCCATTTGGAATGGTGGCTCTGACTGGATTTATGGGACTAGTTTCCCAGTGGAATATAATTGGGTAATGGGATGGATTTATAAATATCTGTAACTTGGTGGATGGATTAATAGCAATCTTGCAGTCAATAATATACCTATCTACTATGTATCCCAAGATGAAATATATTCTCTGTGCGATTGATAAAAATTATCTTTCATTGGATGCAAATGAAGAACATACAAACACTTAGAGATATGAAAATGATTTGAAGTAACTGATTTAATTAAATAGTTAATTAAATCAATTGGATAAAGCTTATATCACAACTTTTAAAATTTTGTATCGAATATGTATCAAAAGATAACAGTATAACATGTTCAAAAGTGAGTTAATGCTAAACTATATTAAAATAGATACATGAAACAAAACATCATAATATAAATAACCATTTAACATTTGAAACAAAAATATAACACATATGATAAAAGTACCATGTATATGTTCACTCTTCTCATTTGAGAAAAAGTACTTGGTCCAGCCCTTTCTATTCAGAAAACTTCAAGAGAACAAAAGTGCAACTTCCGTAAAGTCTTCCTTTCAAAATTCCAGGACCCCTTCTTTAAAGACATGAAGGGGTTTATATATAAAAATAAAAGTCTAAAAATAGTTATTACAATAAAAAGTTGAGGATGTTTTCAAACAACCCTCCTTAAACTAAGTGAAAATTAAACAAAAACAGAAATTAAAGGGGTGACTTGCTTGATGATCCTCATGTTGTTTCATCAGCCATTTGTTCCTTCAACTAAAGGATGTTAAGCATAGGCTTAACCTCTGGAGGTTGGTTTGGATTGATGTGCAGTTGTACAGTGAAAACATCATCAGAAAGTGGAGGAAGCATGTAGGAGAATGTATCTGTAAGACAGCACAACAGAAGCCATTGGCTATGTGGCTTTACCAAGTATCTCCAATACTTATCTCAATCTAGTTTTTCCAGCTTTTTGATGTGTTCCTATTTTACCTTTGAAACTTCTTGCCATTGTCTTATCAAGTCTTTCACGATAGCCAATGCATCAGGAGGACATCTATCAATAAGGTTTGCAGTGATGATATTTTGACTAACAGTTTTTACAATATTAGTAGCCACATATTTTTCTCTGCAAATGTCTCTTTTAACATGTTTCAACTATATGTCCCTAGTAGTAAAAAATATTTCCTTCTTTGAGTCTTCAATCCTGGGCAGGTTGGCCTTTCGGCCACTGGCAAAATCCTGCCAGGTGACATACTGTGAAACCTTATCATCAATCTCATCAAAACTAATCTTCTAGTATGAAATGCAATTCATCAGTGAATCACTTTGCTCACAAAATTCAAGTATATTTAATAATTTTTTACCAAAAATGACTTTCTGATGTGCCAATAAAGTATTTAGTTCCAAGGCCTCTTCTCTAAATTCATCAATCTTTGGATTATCCTTAAATTTCTCTAAAACAAATTGCAGTTGATAAATTTGAGTGTCCTTTAAACTAATTTCATTTTGGTGTTGAATCTTCAATTGGTCCATGCTCTCCTAGAGCTGCGTGACCTGTACCTGTAGCTGTTGATTGACATTGTGTTTATATGCATGTAACTCAAGTTCTAGTAGGATGATTCGTTCATCCTTTTATTTAATCAACTGTTGAACCTCAGAATATTTATCAATATTTGCAGAGGCTTAAGCTCCTGCGAACTGAGTTAGGTGAATTAAATCCTGTGAAGGATCTTCTTGTGAGTCTTTCCAGACAACATCCATTAAGACATATGTTTGAACAAGAGGTTGAGATTTCTTTGATCTCCTTCTTTTCTTCTGTTTTCTCATAACTGCTTTGTGTGTAGGACTGTAGAAAATGTATAGAGGAGTATTTTCCTCAATGTTAAGTACAATTTCAGTAGTGGGGAAGGTTGAGATGAATTCCACTTGCTCTGTGCTTACTAATTTATTAGAGGGCTCAGCAGTGAACGAGTCCTAACTTTTAGTTTGATGCATATGCACAATCTGTTGCTGATAAATAATTATAACTCCTTGGTCTCCCTAGAGTTTTAAGTTAAATTCCTTCCAAATATCACTCAAATTACTTGGGAAATCTAAATCCATATTTTGAACATCGGCAGATTTATCTTGGTCGGTTTTACTAAGGACTTCAGTATCCTTAGGTAGCAGTTCATTTTCCTTTTCCTTGTGCATTAAGGGTTGTGAGACTTCCAGCATTTTTAATGGAATTTCTTCCAATATCTTGTTTCTGTATTGTTTAAAATTTGGTAATTGTTGTGGATGGAGGCATAGGGCTGCCAACTTCTGAACTGCAGAGTAATTATCAATTGACTCAAATAAGTCATCGAACTCATCTTCTTCATGAACAAAAGGCCTAATTTTGGCTTGGGTAGTAAAATTATTGGCAACTTTAATTGGGTCATATTGTATGTTTGAAATTGTAAACAATTTGAAACATTCAATTTGCCTGATCTCTATAATTTCATGCTTGTAATTGTCCAAACCATAAACACCACAATTAATTGGAAAGGAAGGCCATGATGCTTTCTTAGCCTCCTTTAGAAACCTAGTTAGTCTGTTTCCAACAGTATGATACGCTACTTCTCTTGCGAGAAGCTTATCATGAACATACAAAGGTAGAACATGCAGCCAAGCTAAGCTCCTGAATGCTCTGACATAGGTGAACATCTTTTCTCCAAACCATTTTCAAATGGAGGAAAAATCAGCTTGAGCCTCTTTTGACAATATGGGGGCTTTCTCATTAAAGACAGCTTGAAACAAAGGGAGAATGACTCCATGGAAAATTTTATAAAAATGGTTCTCAAATTTTGACTCCCATAACATGCTATGAAATACATGAATGGGTTGAAACACACAACGTCCATGATATAAGAACTCATATAAAATGTGGGGAAATTTTTTGAGGAAATAGAGCGATTTTTCCTATATTCCAAAATTTGAGTAGCAATATTATTAGACAGAATGTTTCCCCAATCCATAACATAAGAGTCTGCAATTGCTTCCATGAGGGGAACTCATTCTACTAAAAATCTGGTAGTGTTAGGCTGACCAAAAAACCTAGACATCATTGTAGCAACATAACAGTAGGGACTTGCAAGGGATTCAGTAAAATACATATCATTTTCATCATTCTTGTGCATATTGGGGTTGCTTCTCCATTGCTTGATTGGATTTTATTTGAGCTCATTTTTTTTGGCGAATTGTGCTAGAAATTCTTTGTCAAAGACCTTTTCAAGGTATGGGATGTCGTACATTAGCTTCAAGTCTTCAACTTTGAAGGAACCAATCATCGTTCCTGTGCTAGTTAGAAAAGGCATGTCCCCAATGTTGAGGTTATCAATGATCCATCTTACCATATTAGTGTATGGTAAGATTTTAGTTCGTGCAACAATTCGATGCAAGAAAGAGTTAGCCACTTCTGCAATAATAGCTTTTGAGGAATCAAAAGCATCAACAATAGCTTTCCTTTGAACTTTGTGAGGTTTCTCATCCTCAAACAACTTGTACATGGATTCCCATGAGGAGGTTCCGCTTTCCGATCCACATGTAGCATTTGTAAACAGAGGAAGCATCGTTGTTCTCTTGGTTGCAACGGGTGCAAGGTTTACAGGGGCCATCTGTTTCTTAGCTTTCTTAAGAGCTTTAGACATCTCCAAAGAATTATGCCTATTTGGGCTCGCTTGCTAATAAATGAGAAATGATAAGCGGAAAGAAGGAACTTTGATTTTACAAATGCACAAGTACTATAGTAATGGAAACAATTAAATGAATCAAACTTAACACACTACTAATATATGAATTCAATGCTTCTTACAGTCAAATCATTATGGAGGCACGGGCTACAAAACCGTTAATTTATGGCATTAATGGTTAATATGGGTTGATGTGCCCATGTAATCATTTCATCATTTAAAACTAGATCTGTCGCATCACAATGCTGCTCATGTGTGAATATTTGTAAAACACCGATCAACTTAAGTTTTTCCAATTGCGATATCACAATTGCAATATCGGCGAAAATAGATGGAGTGCAAAAGTGTTTGTGTTGTGAAAGTACAATTTGCGATAGACTATATCGCATTGGTGAATATGGTTGAGGGGGGAAGAATTATTATGTTTGTGAAAATGTGATGTGATGGAATTTATCGCATCGAAAAAACAAGGAGGGTGACAATAAGACCGTCAGGGTAGAGTTGCGAAATGCGAAATGCGCTTTGCGATGGCCTACGTGGCAGAAGTGGGTCCCGCAAGCTTTCCTTATAGAATATGCTTGGAAAAATGCTTTTTCCCTTTATAAAAGTGCTTTTGTTATACATATCGCATCACAATATGTTTTAAGTGACTTTTTAGGAGTCGTATGTGCTTCATTGCGGTATTGCGATTGCGGTAATGCGATCTTTCTCCACTTGAGTGCTTTTAAGGCCAAAATTGAAGGTTGTATCCCTTTTTTATTCCTATTTCTATCTAATGAATCACTCTAAGGGTCTTGTTTGTTTAACTCTAAATTTTTTAAAAAGAGTCCCCATTATTTTCTAAGGTAACTTAA
The DNA here is from genome assembly GCA_034641835.2 of Pinus albicaulis. Classification (NCBI taxonomy): domain Eukaryota; kingdom Viridiplantae; phylum Streptophyta; class Pinopsida; order Pinales; family Pinaceae; genus Pinus; species Pinus albicaulis. The sequence goes on along the minus strand of CM076574.1, from coordinate 98,556,461 downwards.
GCTAAAATAATGGGGGTTGTTGATTATCACAACACTACCTTATTCCTCTTCCTATACTATTTTAGGTCATTGTTTGTGCATATCAACTATAGTTTACACTCAAAATATCTCATTGGAATGCTCTACTTGAGCTCCTTCATTTTAATAGAAAAGGTTGGTGTACCTATGGTACACCAAGGTTATGGAAATCCTAAAAAAAATGTTGTTTAAGGCCTCCAAACTATGCATTAAGTTTAATACCCCTGAATTCATAAGAAAATTATGTCAAAATTATTGATGTGACCTATGAAACAAAACATAGCTCCATGTGACACCTTTAGGTGGTTCCATGTCACCATCCTCATAATTTGACCTTGCATTTTCAACCTTCATTTCCCTCCCATATTCTCTTTCTTCTCCCTTCTCTCTCCTTCCTCCTTATAACTCCTACCTTTCTTTCTCTTCCCCCCGCCCCCTTCTTCCTTATCTTGTTTTTCTTACTTTCTCAAAACTTTTTTCTCCACCAAAGCCCTACATTCCACATGGCACCTTCCTAGCCCTCAATGGAATGTGAAGGTCCCACTTCCTTAGGTGCCAATCCACTTGGAACCCATCCTAAGGAAGGATTAAAAAATTAAAAGGTTTTTGGAGGGAAATAATTAAAATGCTCCGAGAATTATTTTCCAAATATGATAACATTAAGACAACTTGGAGTGATTTATTTTTTAAGTTAATGAAGGAGGATAAGGAGTTGGAAATCCCTAGTTTCATTATTAATGAGGCATTGTTGAATTGAGAACAAATGCAGGAACTTGTCGATGTACTAAATATCACATGGGGTAATGGCTTCAATGCACTTGTTGATTTTCCGAAAGAGGAAATTGTAAAATGGCTGCTGTTAGAGTCAGCCTTTGCAGCTTTCCTTCAGTGATCAAACATGCTCTTACAAAGTGATTTTAAGGTGTCAAGGTCAAATTTTGTCATTTCAATGAGTCTTCAAGCAAAATTTGGTCACTAGGCATTAGGTCTAGGGTTTGTTTTCACTCTTTTCAAATTTGTCCAAATGTTGGTCCATGTCACCATTCAGCTGAGTGTACCATCATTCAGAGGGTTTTCATCATCATTTCAAGTTCCATTGGGTCATTTTACAGCTTGTTCATGCTTCAGTTGTGCCTAGGTAAGGTCCATTTCCCTCTCCTAGGGTTTTGGAGGTAATTTCTCTTGGACGGTCAAATCATCGAAAAAACTTGTATCCTGATGTTCACACACCTTCCCCTATCCTTAATATACATTATTAAACACTTCCCATCACTGAGATCCCCCAAATTCCTCATTTTTGCACAAACCCTAGTTTCTTGCCACAACTTGGCAATTTTCTAGGCTAGACCTGTGTTTTTCCCTTTTGGACCCCTTCCCCTCACTCAATCTCTGATATTCCACTTTCCCCTACTTCCTAACATCCCTCCCTACTTCCCAAAATTTCCCCAATAATTTAGAAGCCCCTTATCCCCTTCATTTCGCTTCATTTCGACAAAATCCCTTGTTTCACACATCGGGATAAGTTTCACTAATATGATTTTTCAGAGCAATAAAAGATGAATTTTGGAAAACTGAGAGAGGTTTTTGTCCATAACATCCCAAGGAAGAAAAACCTCTTTCACTTTTTACACAGGTATCATGGTTTTAGAGGAATGTCAAAAATACCGTTGCCTCAGGAGAATTGAATGCACCTCTGAAGTGACCTTGGGAAAATCAAGATTTCTTTTAGCATGGTTGGCTAAATGACTTTCTTGATGAGTCAAAGGATAACTAGACACAAATATCTTTCCAATGAGCTATCATGAGCTCAATTTGGAGTTGAGGAAGACCTTCAAAAGTTGACTGCAACAGCGCTCTGCCTTGAGGCAGCCTCATTCTGCTCATTTTGACAAGTTTTGGGAGATTTGATTTCTGACAAGGAAAATGAAGTCCAAATTGAAAAATTCCACTTGGGTTGGAAATTAGACTCCAAGAGATTTCCAACGAGCTATCACACGCTCAGTTTGGACACCGGGAAACTCTCCAAAAGCCTCCTGCAAAATGCACTATGTAGCGCACTACTCACAAGAGGCGTGCTACCCATACAGGAGGTGCGCTACCCACTTAAGGTGCGCTACCCACATAACACTAACAGCCAGTGTTAATTAACAAAGGCGCTACCCGTTGGGCAGGGGCGCTACCCATACAGCGACAGAGCCAAAAAATTTTGTTTTTGCGTCCGATTTTGAGCTCAAATGCCTCCATCGACTTGCAAGTAGGTTTCTAAAGGTTGCTCAGTAGATTTTTAGCATGATTGTGGTGTTATTGATGTTGGGAAACAAGCCTTGGTCGAAGAGAAATGTATAAACCCTACATTTATATGCAGATTTATTCCTTAAGGGTTTTGAATATATATGGACAGTGTTGTGAAGGGTTTGAAAACTTTTGTGAATGGTAGATATGCTCAGGCCCTGGCACATTGTGTACATCATCCTCACGCCCTTAGTTTATCATCTTACCACTGCTATCACATCCTTCCTTGTTTTCATATAGTCTCATGTTTTCACATAGTTTTTTGCCATTCTACCACTGTTGTCATTGCTATTATTTCATGGCCACTATCTCCTATTGAAAAACATAGTCCATTGACAAATCCTTGGCCAGCATTTACAAAGGCTGCACACTACATTTGCACTTGGTACTTATTTGTCAATTTCACTTGTGATCCAAAACAGAGACTGTTTTTACCCCTATCCACTAAAACAGAGCTATTACCATTGTGACTTATTTTCTTATGATGTTTTGGTACATATGCAACATATTTGGGTTTTGAGCATACATTGAAACTTTGACTTCACTACACCTATATCAACACACATATTGCAGACAACTTGTTTTCAAAGCCATGTCAGAGACGGATTCAGTTTATGAGCAAGGATATGAGCAGGACAGTGACTCAACCATTGAGGTTGATGTACTGAGATGGAGCATAGCAATGCACCAATAGTGGTAACATATCAGAGAGGCCACAGAGATTTGTTTGCAGCATCATGACGAGTACTATCTCCACCCGGGGTGGAAGGGGTCTCGTTGACTTCATCAGCAGCGCGAGTACTATCTCCACATGGCGTGGAAGGGGTCTCGCCTTCTTCATCAGCGTATGTACATTCACAGGATCATGATAGAAACAAAGACATGTTTCGTCACATGAAAGGTCATTATTGGGCCCGCATGCACGTCGGCAAAGCAAGAATGAAGATTCTGAAGAGGAGGTTGAGCGAAGCACTAAAACGGCGGAAAAGGCCTGATCCACTCCGGATTTTGGCCGAGGCTTCATTAGCTGGACATGATGCATGATGGAGGGTCTTCGCTCCGAATTTGAGCAAATTCGGAGAAATTTTTGTCATTTTGAAATATTTTGGTCCAAAAACAGATTTTTCCTCTATACGGGTAGCGCGTCGATGTGCTCACTTTTGTTCGAGACACTTGCTGAAGGAAATCTTTGCATTTTTGGGTTTTTCATAGTAAGTTATGCATGCTCAGGCATTGCCGAAGCATTTCATCAGATTCTGGATGGTCAAAAGGCCCAAAAACACCATGAAAACCACCTTGCTGCCACCTTTTGCACCAGCAGGAAGTACTTCTGGGAGAATGAAGTTTTGGAGGGTCAAATGAGATCCAAATTGGGAAATTCCACTTGGGTTAGATAGCCAAAATCCCGGGCTTTCCAACGAGCTATCATGAGCTCAATTTGGATGCTGGGAAGTGCCTCGAAATCAGGCTGAAAGACGCGCTACCCATATAGATTTTTGGCTGAATTTTCAACTTCCAGCTCAGAATTTCGGCCAGTTGGGACCAGTTTTGCTTGTGGATGAAATTTTTGGGTTTTCATGATGTAAATTGATGGTTGGCATGTAACTTTGGTTTACTTTTACCTATTCTAGAAGATTCACTCTCAAAAAAGTGAAAATCATGTAAATGAATCAGTTTCCACTCTTTTAGAGGCAAGTTGTTAGCTGCCTAGATTTTAGCTCCTTGATTAGAATTTGGTTGAAACTGATCCCTGAAGAAGGAATTTGACCCCTAGAGGCATGGGAAGGGGTTAGGATGGTCTATATTATGTAATTTCTCAATCATTTTCAGAGGTTGGAGAAGTTGGACTCTTGGGAAGATTTTGACACACTATTGTACATATTTTTCATATTTTAGCTAAGGAAAGATCAGAGGTTTTGCAGCACCTGTTGGGATTCTTGTGGCTTTCAGTTCTTGATGGTGTTTTCTCTCAGTTTATTGTAAGTTATTTCATGTTTAATGTATGCCATCCCTTCTTATGATTCTGAAACTAAAATGAATGAGTAGATGAGGTTGAATCCATTGTTTACAGTGCTCTGCCTTTGAATTCATTTAGTTTTGTATGTTTTCGCCTGTTTGAAAAGGATCCATGTTCATCCTTGCCCTTTTTAGCTCCTTGTCTTTCTGATCCATCCATATACTCAATCAAAAGCATCAAGACTATTGCCTACCTCGCCCCAACTCAAATTCTGCAAAGATCTGGCCTTATCCCCAGACCCAAAAATTGTTTTTTCCCAATTCTCCAACAAAAATCCAAAAAATCAAAATCAAACATTCCTATCTCTTTACTAGCATAAAATCAGTATTCATTGTTCATTATAAGTCATCTCAGCCCCTTTGAAGATCCTTTGCTGAGATAGACCCGGAGAGAGCCCTCTCTTGTCCTCGTAGGGCTAGCTACGAGGCTGAGCGTGGTTTGATGTAGCCTTGAGTTTTACCTTATTTCAGCCTAAGGTAGATTTGAGCGCTAACATGCGCCATAAAAAAATTATTTCGGGGTCACATTTATCAAGCACTTTTGTTATTTTTCTGCAATGTTGCCATCTATGCCACCTATACTCTAGTTTGTCCTGGATCCTAGCCATCTTAGAGCTTCCATAATACACACTTGCTTGAATTCTTTTGGGGTCCAGGGACCGAGATGAGGTGCCCCGGTGGGATTATCCATCACATTTTCAAGCCAATCAACAACTGACCAGGGCGAGTTGTCTCTAACGATGCAACAATAACAATGTTACCGATGAAATAGGTAACCTGACCTCAAAACGGGAACTCTAGCCCAAAAACTTTCAAAAAACATGAAAAAAACACCCCAAAAAAAAATGTGTCTTCCGCAACACACTTGTTTTTTTTTTAAGGTCAAATTTCAACATTTTCTAAAATTATGCTAAAAACAAAATTGTTCGTTGAAAAAAGGAATGAAAAAACACCCCCCAAAAAAGTGTGTCTTCCAGAACGCACTTCGTTTTTTTTTAAGGTCAAATTTCAACATTTTATAAAATTATGGTAAAAACAAAATTGTTTCTCGAAAAAAAAGATTGAAAAAACACCCTCAAAACGAAATTAGCTTCGATGCTGGAATAACAAAAAAAAAATTGTGTCATACTTTTGGCATTTTTAAAAATAGAAGTAACATTTTTTAATTTTTAAAATTCAACATTAAAAAAAAAACCTAAAATTTAAGAAAAAAATAAATTAAAAAAATAAAACATTTAAAAGCTTAAAAATTTAAAAATATATGAAGATAAAAAAATAAAAAATAAAAACAAAGTAAAAATTTTTAATTCAATCATTAAAAAACCTAAAAATTCAAGGGAAATTTTTTTTTAAAAAATAAAAAACCAAAAAAAAATTAAGATTAAAATTTCAAAAAATATAGAAATTAAAAAATAAAAAAATAAAAACAAAATAAAAGTATTAAATTAAAAGAAAAAAAAAAAAGTTAAAAAAAGAAGGAAAATATAAAAAATAAAATATAGAAATTAAATTTAAAAAGAAAAAGAAAATGCTTATTAAATTTAAAAAAAGAAGAAAAAAAATTTAAAACAAATAATTAAATTTAAAGAAATATATTAAATTTTAATAAATTTAAAAAATTCAAATTTAAAAAACACTATCCAAATTATAAGGAAAAAAAAGAAAGAAAAATTAATTAAAAATAAAAATAAAAAATAAAAAATACAATGAAAATATTAAATTTAAAACAAAATATATTAAAAAAACAAATAAACTATAAAAAATAAATTAAATTTAAATTATAAAAAATAAAATATATATATGAACTTAAATTAAAATAGGTATATACATCAAATTTTATTAAATTAATAAAAAGGGTTAATATTAAAAAATAACAAATTAAATTTAAAAAACAAAAAATATTAAATTTTAATAAATAAATGAATAAACAAATAAATTTTGAAAGAAAAATAAATTTTAAATATAAAAGAAAAAAATATATATCATTAAATGAAAACTTTAAACTTTAAAATCAATTAAAATTGAAAAATTGAAAAAAATAAAAAAAATATTAAATAAAAAAATAAAAAAATAAAATTAATTTAAAAATTAAGTTTCATTAAAAAAAAATTTAATTTTAAATACAATAATTTTAATTGAAATATAAAAATATAAAAATTTTATGTAATTAACAAAAAATAAAAATAAAAAAGTAAAACATTTAAAAAAAATATTAAATCCAAATAAATTAAAAATATATATATATAATTTATTGAATTTTATAAAATTATAGTAAAAACTAAACGTAAATATATAAAATTATGAAATTAAAAAAAAAAAAAAAATCAATTAAATAAAAAAATGGCAAAATTTAATAAAAATTATTAACAAAAAAATAATGATAATAAATTTAAAACAAAAAAAATAATAAAATAAAAAAAAAAATTTAAAAAAATGAATTTTATTTTAAATAATTTTAAAAAAATAATATTTAAAATTAAAAAAAAAAAAAATCAATTAAAAAAAAAATAAATTAAAATAAAAATTAAAAAAATCAATTAAAAAAAAAACAAATTAAAAAAAAAATTTAAAAAAAAACGAACGGCCGGGCCGGGCACGGTGGCGCCCGCCTGGCGTGGCGGCCAAGCGGCTGACGGCGGGGAGGGGCGATTCCCGGAATCGCCCTCCGCCCGGCTTCTGGGGCCGGAGGCAGGCCGGCCGCCCCCGGGCGCTCGCTCGAAGCTCGCGCCCCGCCCGCCCGGCGGCCGCGTGGACAGGCCGCCCGCCGGGCGGCGGGAATCGCCCTCCGCCCGTCGGGCCGGAGGCAGGCCGCCCCCCCCGGGCACCGCCCGGCCACCGCCGCCCCCGCACCAACCACCCGCCGGCTCGTTTTTTTTTTTTTTTTTTTTTTTATTTAATTTTTTTTAATTTGTTTTTTTTAATTGATTTTTTTTTTTCAATTATTTTTTTAATTAATTTTTTTTATTTTTTTATTTTTTTTTTTTTTAAATTTTTTTTTTTTTTTAAATTATTTAAAATAAATTTCATTTTGTTTTAATTTTTTTTAATTTAAATTTCAAAAAATAATTTTTTTTTTCAAAAAGTTGAATTTTTTTTTTTTTAATTTAATATTTTTATTTAAAATAAATTTATTTATTTATTTTTTTAAATTTTAATATATATATATACAACTATTTTTTATTTGATTTTTATTTTTTTTTTTTTATTTTTTTTTTTTAATTTTTAATATTTTTATTTTAATTTGATTTTGTTTATTTAAATTTGAATTTCAAAAATAAATAAAATTATTTTTTTAATTAAATTTTTTTTATTTTAAATTCAATTTGTTTAATTTTTTTTTTATTTAATATTATAGAATAATTATTTTTTTAAATTTAAAATTTAAAATTTATTTATTAAAATTTTTAAATTTTAATTTAATTTAATTGGTTTTCTTAATTTTTTTCGTTTTTATTTAGTTTTTCATTTTTAAAATCTATAAATGGTTTCATTAAAAAACACCAAATTTATGTATATTTGTTTTTTAATTATTTGCACTGGTTTTTTTTTCATTTTTTTTTTTTTTTTTTTTTTTTTTTTTTTTTTTAATTTTAAAATTTGTATTTTTTCATTATTATTATTATTATTTTTAATTTAAATTTTTAAATTTAATTTCTTTTTTTTTAATTTCTTTTTTTCTAAATTTTAATTTTGTAATTTTAATTTTTGTAATTTTTTTTTTTTTAAATATATATATATTTTTTAATATATTGTTTTTTTTAATAAGTTAGAAAAAATGTTTTTGATTTTTTTTTTTTTTTTTTGGTCAATTTTTGTTTTTTTTCTTTAAATTATGTGTTTTTTTTCTTCAAATTTTGTCATTTCCTTTGATATAATTTTCAAATATTTTTTGTTTTTTTTATTTATTTTTGTTTAAATTTTTTATTTTTATGAGCTATTTTTGTTTTTTTTTTACATTTTTATTGGTTTTTTTATTGTTTTTATATATATTTTTTTATCTAAGTTTTGTGTTTTATTACCAACATGAAAATCACCACTCTTAAAAAAAAAAAAAAAGGTTGATGCAAGATCAATACGTTTCAAAATTACATGAAAATCACCGCTCTAAAAAAAAAGGATGATGCAAAGATCAATATCGCTTTCAAAAATTAGCATGAAAATCATTGTCTTTAAAAAAGGTTGATGCAAAGATCAATACGTTTCCAAAATTAGCATGAAAATCACCGCTCTTAAAAAAAAATTTAATGCCGCATCAATACATTTCAAAATTAGCATGAAAATCACTAACATTTTAAAACAAATATTCATACTTCATAAATAAAAATTTTAGAGTGACAAAAATGTGCACCAAAAAAAAAAATGGTGATTTCGCATCACCACTTTTCAAAATCGGGTGCTTTTTATGTCACAAAAAAAAAAGTAGGTAACATTGCGTTACCTATTTCATCGTAACATTGTTCAATGCCACATATGCCCGACGCCAAGAAGCCCCAAATTTCATAGCATGTGCACCTCTTAAAACCTTCCAACAAAGTCCTTCCGAGGTGATGTCATGCTCACATCATCGACACCACGTGGTTCCATCTGAGTGGTCACACGTGTCACTCATATTTGGACCACTTGACCACCAAAAAAATTGAAAAAACATGCCACGTGTCCTCAGGTATGGCATCATGCTGACATAATCTTGAACTAATAAAAGACTGTCACTCATTTGTTAGTGAGGAAAGAGAAAGGGGTTCTTGGGCCTTGGTTTTGCATTGCTTTTCTTTATTAATAAAATTAAAGGGTATCGACCTTTTACTATTGTAAAGCCTTCTCCTTTTTCCACATCTCCTGACCCTATGTCATCTCGGCCTAAACCTCTACGCGCATTTTTTCTCTTCCAGGGAAAAATCCACCAGGATGAGTTGTGTAATGGGTTCCACCACTAGCCAATAGAAATTTCTTCTGCCGCTACGCTATAAGCCACGTTCAAATGGAAAATTAGTTTATATTCTTCCATCAAGGCTCAACCAACCCTTCACGAATGCTAATTTTTTCATCAACTTTGACCCATCTTGAATTTAACTCTGCAACTTTGAATTTTAGAGGCTCCCGACGTTGACTAGCTCCTAACGTTGACTAGCAATAACTTTTGGTCCAGGAGGCATTTTTCAAACTTCCATATACCACTAGAAAACTCTTTCATAGCTCTATCCATCTGAGTGGGTTCCAAAATAATTTCAAGTGATCTTCTAAACTAGAACTGGCTCCAAAGTCTCTCAAGTCTTGAGGTCTAAATTTTTGATAAAGTATTAAAATCGTAGCTCAAAAATTTTACTATCAGAAACTTGTTTTAACAATGGGGAAGTCAAAAGGAGGTGAAATTATAAGATTTGAACCACACAACCTCTCTCTCATCAACTCAGACCCTTCCATGAGGGTAGCCTTTGAACAGACAATTTATCTTAAGTTTTGTGGAAAGATATAAGGGTACCATGTGGAGGTGACTAAAGAGTTTTCCTTGAATTTTGATGGTGATAATGCAAAGGTTGGTAAACTAAATTTTTTTGTAACATAGCCCACTATAGCATCAGCCATAAAAATAACTTTGGAGGGGGAGAAATGGTTCAAAGGGATGCCTTTGGAGTTTTAAAAGTATAAATACTTCATGAAGCTAGAATACAAGAGTAAGGAGTTTGGTGTTATAGTACATAGTGACCATTTGTTGGAGAAATTCAGAAAAATTCTCAAAGTCATTCAAAAGTATTTCACATGTGAGGGAATGTAGATCGGGGTTTATAAATAGCACTTCAGGCTTCTCACACATTTCACTAGTAAAAATACCCTGAATTTTCCCTTTTTTCTTTTCAGAAGTTTGGGAAAAATTCATGAGGGAGTAATAATTAAAAAGGCTATGGTTGATTCAAGTTTGTTTCATTTTTTATTGTAAAATTTTTGATATTAGAGGAGTTGCAGAAAGAAAAAAAAATTATGGCTAGATTTCCTAATCGCATCCAAGTCCACATTACCATCTACCAGAATTCCATCAAGTCAAAAAGGTACTCCATCCACTACTAAGACTACTTCACCTCTGAAGAGTTCGATCGAGAAAAAGATGCCAGTTTCAGTTGATTCTGTTGGGGTCTTGTGATTTGGAAGATTGGCATACCAAATGACAAGGCAACATCAGAACCACTTTGGAATCCTAGGATCTAGCCCTCCTGGATTCAGAGAGTGATCTCTCCATATGTGTTTAGAATGATATACTTTAAGGCTTATGATATGATATTAGGCTAGTTATGAAGTACAAGGGATTTGTTTGTTTTTGGTTGGGAATCATTAACTGAGAAGGTCATGTGAAGTGTGAAGGAGGGAATAAATTGAAGGATATCTCAGCATGGGAAGATAGGTTAAGAAAAAGTGTCAATGCATTGGGCTATGGAGTCATAAAACGGTTTACTTGCACAAAAAATATTCAAGGGTTTTCATAGGGCAATTCATCTATATCAGAAGATCTTTTGAGTTGAGTTTGTGGTATGGAACATTAAGAAGTGTGGTGAAAGAAGCAAACATATAAGAAAACAAAGGGCAGCCTAAGATCAGGTAAGGACTTTTAACCTATCCTGCTTTCGGCATGCTCTCAAGGGAAAACATTTAAGATAAACATAAAAAGTAGCCTAAGATCAAGTAAGGACTTTTAACCTATCCTGCTTTCGGCATACTCTTAAGGGAAGTCTTCAAAACAGCTGTTTAAGACTAAACAAGGGACAGGGCTAACCATAAACTTCCTTGATTAGGACTCTACTTTAGCATGCAGTGAAAAGGTCATTCAAGAACAACGTCTCAAGTTCTACTCAGTAAGACATGGGCTCACCAAAATTCCTTGACTGGTTATACTCTATTGATTCATTCTCAAACACACATTTAGAAGAAAACATAAAGATAAAGCTTATCAGTCAGAATTAGGGTACTTTTAGAAGTAAATCCTAATCTATATTTGCTATTCTTTATCAGAGAATATGAACACAGTGAAAACATAAGGAGAATAAAAATTACAGTAAGAATAACATCACCAATGATTTAGATCAGGATCCAGTGAATCTGCTTGTCTATTTGATGTCCAAGACTAGTTACATACTCGAGTCCAATGGCTTTCTACAGTCCAATACTTCTCTTCCCAGCCTACTATATTACAACTAATCAGCAACTCTACTCAATAACAGTTCAACAATTAACAATTTTCCAACCCTTTACAATGAGTTTTCTATGAATACATATAGGTGAGAGAGGAAGAGTGTTGAAGGAAAGATCATGAATATCAGTTAAGACAGAGGGGGAGAGTTATTTGAATGCCCATTATGCTTAATGACCATTGCATTAAATGATTGTACCATTTTAGTAGTTTTTTCTGTCTTTGAGGCATATCTTGTAGGCTGGTAATAACTCTGAAGTGTGTTATTTGAAGATAATTGTGGCCGAAGTACTCTGTTTGACCTCTGAGACAAGTAACTGTCATATTTCAGTTCTGAGGCCTCCCATGACTGTGCCATAACTGCTCTGACATTTTTAAAGAGGTTATGTCATCAAGATGGTTGTCGCGGTGTCTTTGAAAGGTAAAGTAGACTATAGATGTCCTCACGGGTTGCTGAGATGAAATAGCCTCACTGATGTGTCCTTTGGAGGCTTTCTTTGGCTGATTTGTCTCTCTTAAACACTTTAATCACTGATTTAGGCTTTGAATTGTGATTTAGGCTTCATTAGGCCTTCTTGGATCATCTTCGGTCTTCGTCTGATTGTTGTGTATAGGTGGCTTGTGCTGGAGGGCTCATTGTGTAATAAAATCCCATGACACACTGCTTTAAAACTTGATGATTCGGCCCTTATGTCCCTTTCTGCACTAAATTCGGCCATAGAGGATCGTCACCCTCAGCTATGTCCCTTTACTGGGTTGTGGGATGACTTTTTGTTATAGCACCGCCATTAAACCTGCACAAGACATCAAACATGTTATAAAATCCTGTGGATTGGGCTTAAACTGCTTCAGAGGCGATGGCAAAGGCAGAAAAGCTGTGTAGAGGTAGGTGAATGCGGCGGCAATGATTTTTAGTAGCGGAAACCTGAAACTAGGGTTTGAATAAGGTTTTGGCGCGGAACATTGGACAGGCGATTTTGGAAAATCGAGGATGGTTTTCACGTAGGGTCCGGGCAGTAAGCGATAAGGAAATGGGGGAATGCGATATAGTTGAGAGGTTGAGACGTGCCACGGAAAAACTGCCTATTTCACATTGAAAATGGGGTTTAGATCGTTATGGAGAAACAGGCGCAGAGATGACTGTGGGCCGTTGGATCTGGAGGGGGGGGGGGCAGATCAACGATGGAGATTTGAACGGAAGCACGATGAAAATCCCAGCGCTGTCGGGTGGGACCAATGGGATTATATGGGAGGAGAGCTGATGGTCGTCGGATCTGGAGAAGATCAATGGCTGAGATCAACTGCGGGGGGACCGGGGAGTACGAAAAGGATCTTGGGGCCGGGTGCCTCCACAGTGAATGGGGAAATACTGGTCGTCGAATCAGGATAAAATCAACGATGGAGATTAACTACGGGGGACTGGGGAGTATGGGCCACTTTGGTCGGATGCCCCCGTAGTGAACTTGCGCTGTTGATCTGGGAGGAATAGATGGTCTAGATTGAATCAGGAGATCAGAGATTAAAGATGGTGGATGAGGGGTCAGGGGGGTGGTGAAGACCAAATGGAGCGAGAACCGTCTGATATGGATTAGATCAATGGTGGAGATCAAATGCAGGAGGATGAAAGATGTGCGGGTGGGACCTGGCGGATGACGTCAGCAATTTTTTCGGGTAGCGAAAGGCTATCGGGCGGAGTTGAAAGGAGGGAATCAATGAGGGTCGTCGGATCGGGGGAATGGACAGCTGAGATTGAATTAGGGGATCGGCAATTGGCAGAGAAGAGGGTCCAGGAAGGAGGAAAATGCAATGGTCGATTAAGCACGGACCGTCTGATCGAGTGGAGATCGACGGTGGAGATTTCATTGGCGGAGGATGGAAGTGGAAATGGGAATTGTTGAAGTGTGATGCGCCGATGGAGCGAGGACCGTTGGATCGGAAACGAGATTGACGGTTGGGATTTTATCGGCAGATCGGCCATCAGCGGAAAAGAGTTCTAGGAGGGAGGAATTTGGAATCACCGAAGTCCGATGGCCGATGGGGAAGAGCGCAGACCGTCCGATCTGGGGGATAATGAACGGTCCATATTGAATTGGGATTTCGCATCGGCGGCGAACACCTTTAACAGGGAAAAAGGTCGCAGGGACCGGTGAAAAGCTGAAATGCCGATGGAGCGAGGCGCTTGGCCATAGGGCACGGTCTTATGGCAGAAAAAAGGGGCTCGGGCTTAGCCGAAAGGCGCTTGAGCCCTAAGGTTAAAATGAGCGGAAAATAGGTCGAAATGGGGTTTTTTGTGGCTTTTTGAGGGTTTCAGTAGAGTTAAAAAAGGGATTTTAAACCAAATAAAGGGGACTCATATGGTTTTAAAGGGAATTTTGAAGGAAGTGGAGGGATTTTTAACAAGAAAATATGAATGGAAGAGGGGTTCAAAGTAGTTTTCTTCAAGACAACAGCAGGGCTTTGTGAAGACATCAATGAGATGGACCCTTTGGACAAATGGACACAGCAAGGCTTCAAGAAGTCACAGATTTGCTCCAAATTTGTTTCTTGAAGACTAATAGACCTGTTTTAGCCATCATAGTTTACGAAAAATTTATAGATGGCTAACAAATTCATCACCAAAGAAAAAGGGCAGGAAATTAAGGTTTTGACCAGAAGTAGTATAGATTCCAGTGCCAAGAAGGCCACACACAAAGGCAATTGCTAAAAGGTTGTCATTAGAGAAATCAGTTGAAGAGTTTGTTGAGCCTCATGGAATTCAAAAATAGACAAGTTCTACTAATGAGAAAAATGATCCAAAAAAGGAGTCAAAGAAGTAGTCAAAGGAAGCTCACTTGGTTATAACACAATTACAACATGAGAGTAGACATTTAAAAAAGACTATTATATAAAACATAGTTCAAATTAATGAAATCTCACATGTAGCTGAAGCTACACCGGTTGTTGATAAAATGAATGGAAAAATAAAGGTAATTAATGAAGAGATAAATAAAACAAAGATACCTACAGCTAGGGTCACAAGATCATCATCCACAAAGTTGCAAACTCAAGAAGGAAAGACAATGCAGGAAGAAAAGGTTTATGAAGGGAATTTTACTTTCATGAGGATGGATAAGAAGTTGAAGGAGTCCAGAGATGAAATTTCTAGGCTTAAGAATATTGATGAAAGATATCATTGAATCATAGAATTAAAGGATCAACTGGATAAAACACATGTGACCATAAATTATTTGCAGAAATAGAACAAGTGAATCAGACCTATAGTGCCACAAGAAACAATAATATATGATGTCAAAGGAAAGGGGAACATGGTAATTTACCTTGAGGAGATGAAAGAGCCTATTCATTATACAAGGAGACCTAAAACTAGGTCTATTTCTAAGGTACAAGAGAAAGAGAAACAAATTGTGCAACCTATAATTGTAAATGAACAAAAGTGATATGAGGAGCTACTAGAGGAGTTAGAAGGTGTGCAACTTCAGGTTGATTATATTAAATAAAAATACCATAAGGACAAGTTGATATTTTTTTCAGAGGTGGATTATGCTTTAGTTACCCTTTCAAAAGAAAAACACAAATTGAAATGGACTTTTTCTTTCCATAGGCAGGTGAAGAGTTTGTATGTTCAAAACCTAGTTTTAAAGAGGAGACTTTGGTTTATGAAGATAAATTTTGTTGAAGCCAAGAAAAATAAGAAGACGAACAAGCTAGACTTGCTGGTGGAAGCAGTCGAGGAGGAGAGAACCAATAAAAAGGAAAATTGAAAGTGCTACCCATAGATGTTGCACACAACATGAGAAAAAAATTTAGTATCTCTTCAAGGTCTCATTTTTGGGAAATTTTTAAATCTACAGGGCATGTGCATTTTCATAATAGGCCAAAGGAAATATACAAAGGTTTTACATCACATTGCATCCATTTTTTAAGTTTAAAAATTAGCACGACATGTGTTGCACTCAAAAACCATCAAATTTTTGGACCATATTTTCACCTCAGTGTGGAAAATCAAGGTTGTGATCATGTAATTATTGATGTTTTATTATTCTAAATAGCCTCATCCATGTTGTATCACAAAAAATTCGATGTATTAGGACTATAATTAAGTTTTAAATGAAAGTCAAAGATGTCCTATTTTACATACTAGTGGTTTTCTCTTGCCTATTTTCATGAGATCATTTCATTCAAAATGGGGAAGAGGTTGTTTCGACCTCCTTAGACTCAGGAACCATATTTTGTATATAGTTTATGATTTTGAATGAAGCAAGGGTTTATTGTGAAATAAAAATAAGACTTTTTATTTGATTGTAAGGATTGGAGCTCAAATAGAAGTAATCAATTCAACAATACAAAGGTAGTTTGGTTTCAGGGTTATTGTGTCAAACAAATGGTGATGTTTCCCTCTTTGTAAATATGTTTTTCTTTCAATTTTCACATGGATTCTCCTTAAATTGTTTACAAGAAGATGATGAGTAGGATTTACTTGCAGTACTATGCTCTGGCTTGTTAAGCAACCTTAATGTTTTCTTTCTGAGATTTAAGTGTAGAATTCATCTGTGTATGTTATATATTTGAATTGATCCTAAATCTGATTCATCTCATCCACACCCCAATAGCTCTTTAAGATATAGGATTTTTCCTACCTCTCCTTGATTGAAGATTTCCTCTGTCTATCTATGATTGATTACTAAAAATCCTAATTACTACATGCCCAATGGATTCTTCCTTCATTCTACAACCACAATTTTAAAACCAATTCCTTGATCTTCATACCTAGCCTAAAAACTTAGACTATGATTGATTTAATCTATAGAGAGAGCCCTCTTTGGGATTGGAAAGGCTAGTTTCTAGTCCTGCAAGTGGTTTGTGGTTACCTCTGCAATTTTCCTCCTCGGCCTAGGAAAACTACAGAGTGCTAACATTTTTGCGACCATACTAGGGACAAAGCTAAATCTACCTCACTAAACATTGTGAATTTAAAATTTTTAAGCCTAGTTCCTATGGGTGATAGTGAATTAGGAAAATTTTAGGTTGATTTCTTCATCCAAAAAGTCATGTTTAAACTAGTTGTGACAAGTTTAATTGAAAATATGGATTCCAGAAAGATTTACACAAGATCCCATCCATATCCTAATCCTCCTAGAGTTATGGGTGATCTTGAAAGGTTGATTAAGAAAATGAACTTTGAATAAATTCAAGTAAGCAATAGCCCTTTGCCAAGATCCCACTCAATCCCTGAAATACTTGTGATAGTGGAAGATATTGAGTTTGATTTTCCTTTTGAGCATAGTATTTTTAGATCCAAATCATAAATTTTTGTCCTTGAAACAATATTTGATGAAACCAAATTGAAATCATATATTTTTGCATGAAATCATGTTATTTTAGAATATGATAATTACATCTTAAAACAATTTGAAAAGCTTGAAATTTTAGTAACTCAATTAAATCATGATGCTAAAAAACCATTCATAGTTCAACACACTGTCATTTCTTCTCCTACTCCACCATTGACCTTACCTTTGATTCCTCCCTTTTCCATTTTCCCTATTACATCTATAATTCATACTCCTTCTATACCAACTCAACAGATCACAACCCCACCACCTTTTCCACCCCCAACATCACGCTCAATCGTAATTTCATCTGCCCCTCACATTCCAATCATGGAAGCCAACAACCACTAAATGCTATGCCATTGAATTATGCATAACGTATACCCAAATTCGATGGCACTGGGCCCACTACAACTCAACAACACATTGACAAGATGAATTATTTTGTAGACCTAGAAGAGGTTGATGATGATGATGTTCAAGTAAGGTTGTTTGCTCAAATTTTGGCAAGTGAACTGAGAAAATGGTATAGGGATTGACAGCAAGTAGTATTGCTAATTTACATCAATTTCATAAAGTTTTCCTTTCTTGTTGGGATGTAAAAAAGAATCCACTTCATATTATTGTAGAGTATGAGGGTTTAAAGAGAGCTCCAAGAGCGTCCATTCAATTTTATTCAAATAGATTAAACAACCTTTACAATTATATTCCAACAAAAATAAATCATCCACCAGGGTTGGCCTTACCTCAATATCCAGATGGTTTTGATGTATACATGGCCTGTCGATTGAGAGAAAGAAACATAGCTACCTTAGAGGAGATGCAAAGAAATTTTGTTTGTGTAGAGGCCAATCTGTTGGCCACGAAAGCTAAGTTGAGGGTTGAGAAACAAGTGGCTATTAAAGAAGATCCTTCTTCATCATCAGATGCAAAATTATACACTTAGGTTAAAAATATGGAGAGGATGATGGAAAGAATTAATTTGATAGATAAAGTTGCACGAGAGAAACAGGAGGTCCTCGAGATCAAGAATCCAAAATTTAGAATGCAACAACTCTCAAATCAAGCAAAGAGAGCCCGGAAACCCGACGGATCAACAACAAATTAAACCAACTTTTAAGAAAATTATGTCGAAGAAGAACATGAGAAAGCAGAAGAGAAGAGGATAAAATTAATATTGTTGGTGAAGGAGAAAAAAATTCAATCTTATTAAAAAAATAGAAGATTACGATTGTTTCTTGTTGTCATGAACAAAATTTGTCTCTGAGAATCGTAGGATTATAAAAAGGGGGTACATCAATGCCATTATGGAAGTTCATAAACAACATAATTTGAGAAATAGAAAAAGCTGCAACAAATCCTCCTAAGAAAATACAAATTGATACTCCTTCTAAAGAGTCAAACAAGGTTTATGCTCGAAGGAAACCCCTCAAAGGCACGATGCACATGTGAAAGAAGTAGAAAAAATCAATCTTCTTTTAACACGGAAAATGAGTTGTGAAAGGTTAAAATTTCTATTCCAATTGATTGAATTAATGAAAATGGATTTGTATAGAAGTCAAGTTATAAGAAGAAAGTTAGAATAATTAACATATGTTGGAAATACTAAGAGGGGGGTGAATCAGTATTTCTTTTCAAGGAACTAAAGTTAGAATAAGTAACATATGTTGGAAATACTGAGAGGGGGGTGAATCAGTATTTCTTTTCAATTGTTAATTTTACCAGTTAGATCACTTATATTTAGAACACAAAATGAACAATGATGGAATAGATACTTTTCTTAATTTCTTCTTTACAATAAGTAAAGTACAATAATTATATAGGGCTCCAACCCTAGATGAAGACTCCAATCTTCCAAGTCTAAATCCTCAGACAGCCAAGCACCGACTGACCCTTTAAAAGGCTCTAACCTTGCCAATTTTAGGTACCAACCTCCTCGGGGCCCCAACCCCATCTTCCAAGGCTCCAACCTTGTCACTTTGAGGCACCAACCCCAGGGCTCCAACCCTATCTCTCCGCATGCTCCAACTTGGTTCTGAGGACTCCAACTCTCTAGGATCCAACTCCTATATTCCAAGGCACCAACCTTGTCTCTTATGAGGCTCCAACCCTCAGCTTCAATTCATCAAGATATGTTTGATGATTCTTCACGGCTCCCAATATCTTCTTCAATGAGCCTTGTCAATCTCTTCAGCAATGTCTTCTCCAAATCACTTCATCAATGACAACTTTTTCTTATCATGAAGGTGTCGCCACTGCTCTTCATGATACCCAACCAAAGATCTCCAAAGTCACCTCATGATGGCTTCAACGCATCATGGTCTATGTGGGTGCCTCTTCAAATGCTCCTCAAGGAATATTCAAAGTGTCTTTACTACGCCGCCCAAGAATTCTTTCAAGATTTCCAAATACTTCACCGTTCAAGACTCCTATTACTTCTCCGCCAAAATCTCACCGATCTTCATGGTCCAAGCACCAATGCTTAGTACTGTTCCTCAATAATCTGCTCTTCAAGATTTATATAGCCCAACCTATCTTCAAAGACTGCTACAAGTACTGCTCAAAAATATTCTTCAATAATGTTTCAAGGAGACTTCAGGAGTGTTGTTCAAAAATCCAAGAGATAGACTCTAAGGATGACTGTAAGATAAGTCAACTGTCCAAGGAACTGCCGAGCTGCCTCCACAGTACTGGTTCCTCCTTCAAGTTAGGACTGTTCACAAGCTTGATAACTATCCTTCAAGCATAGTGCACCACCGATCCCTTAAAACTTCAAGGGACCTCACATATTGAGCTTCAAGACAACAATCCGAACTTGTATAAGTCTGCAATTAATCCGGGTTTTAAGAGTCTTGTCCTAGCTGTAATACCTTGATTCTCTTGCCAATCCGAGCTAGAAATATTGTCACAGGTGCAAATGAACCTCTCCAACAAGTGGCTGTCTGTAGTCCTCTTCACTTGCTAACTGTTCCAAAAATGTATGAGCTTATAGTACCTCTGGTTATAAAATGATTGGTTCAAGGTAAGGTAGCTCCCATAGGATTGCAGATCCAAGTTTATTTGAGCCTTTACAGGTTTGTCAATACACACAATTCTGAACTCCTTCACCAGATTTGTAATCCGAGCTTCTGTAGCTTCTAACCACGGGTAGGTCTGTAATCCAAGGGCACAAGTGGCTGTTCAGTTCCCTTTACCGGTCCAAGGGTAAAGGTAGCTGTCACAGATGACTGTTATATAAATAATCTGAGTAGCAACAGACTTCTGTAAGGGCTAGGTGCAGATCCGAGTTCTGAACAAGTTTTCTGTTGTAGGTTCAATCTTTTTTCTATGTCCACCACAAAATTATCCCAACCAAAGATCAGCGCAAACATTAAACATTAATTGTCCTCCTCAGCCCCTCTATATTCTGTTTTCCTGTGATCATTTCTGAATTGATTAATCAAAAATAAGTCGAGCATCTTATATTTATAGTGATTTTTACAGCGGATACATGTCTTTTAAGGGCAGGCCGACTTGAGAGGCTAGGACAGGTCGGCTCCAAAAAAAATAATTATTGCACAACTTTAAAAATCAATATCTTCCTAACCATGGGGAGTTTTGGGGCATATGAGGGTTCGTTGGAAAGAGGAAGGAGTCCTCTTTAATATGGTAAAGGAGCCATTGTGATAGGATGCCTCCAGGGTGATAAAAAATAACTTTCTTTGTGACTGTTCTGAATTTTAGTGCAGACCTTGGGATGACTGTTTTGGAATTTTTAGTGCGGACATTGGGGATTTAGGATTTTTCATGTATAAGGTCAATGGTTAGGGTATTTTATTAGGGCTCCAAGTGTGGTCATCAATTCAAGTCATCATCAAATGTGTCATCATTAATGTCATCATCAAGTTAAATGTCTAGGACAGAGTTTAGGGTGTTTTCACATGAGGGCTTGTATATTAGGCACATAATTGGCACTTGGCATCTTAGACTTCTTCATTAAGAGTAAGGACATCATCAGGGTTTTAAGGCTTCTTCATCAAGAGTAAGGATATCATAATATACATGAAGTTATGACATCATCATATTTCGACAACAAGGTTAGTTCGAGGACTTTCATCAAAAAGGTATTATGATCAATGGGCATCTAGGGCAACATGCATCACAAGAATTTTCCATCACAAACAATGCCATATTGACATCAATGACAACTTTGACTAACAACATATACTATAAATATAAATGATGATCAACCTATATTGTTGTTTGGACCAGAAGTTGAGGGAATTTCACAAGATGGTAATGTGCCACCATTTTATGTTATTCTTAACATTCATGATTTCATTTTGCACAATGCCATGTTGGATTCAGGTGCTTCACATAATATCATGCCAAAGGTGATTATGGAAAAACTCAGATTAGATATAACTAGACCATATAAATACCTCTTCTCTTTTTATTCAAGCTAAGTAAAATGATTAGGTTTGATCAAGGATTTGTGTGTGACTCTTACCCAAATCCCAGCAAAAAACATAGTGATGGATGTTGTTGTGGCTAATATACCTCCAAAATATTGAATGTTATTTTCAAGGTATTGGGGAGAAAATTTGTAAGGCACATTGCAAATGGACATGACATGCAATTATCTTTGTTTTTCGGAAGCAAAGGAGATTGTACAGAGAGACTCTTATGAAATATATGGTAATAATTCAGGACAAACCCATTAATTATCTAATACATTATGTACATTCAGACATCGACTATTTCATTCTACATCATGACATATGTTTGGAAGAATACATTCAAGGCATGGACAATAAATCAGAGATGGCAGGGGATGTGAAATTAAAGGTTGAAATAGAAGATGAAAATGATGAAGAAGGTTTATTGAATATGGACTTTGATGGGGCTTTCAGCAAGAAAGGAGCAGGACCTGGTGTATGGATTGAAAACACAAAATCAGACATATTATCACTAAGTTGAGTACCAGATGAAATTTGCTCCACCGGACAACCTCGAGTAACTCTTTCAAACCAACCGATTGAAAATTAGCCTTTCCGGCCCCCAAGAGGGCTCTAAAAATAGCTATGATTTGTTCAAATATGATCAATCAGATGGCTAACTCTATAATAGTGTCTTGAATTTATTTGTATGCAGAAGTAAAAAATATATAGGTTTTACTACCAATTGGCTTATGGATTCGGTGTTAGAAAATTTAGTGGCATGGTTCTCCTTGTGGAAGCTAAGGCATGTATATGTTTCAATGAAAGGACAACACACATAGATATACAATAAGCTTAATGTTTAAAGGAAATCATAGCATGATGTACATTATGAATTACGAGTAATTAAACATCAAGATATTGAAAAGAAAAATAATAAGATACATAGGATAAATTCTCATGAAACACCAAATGAATCTCAGGCGAAGAAGAAAGACACAGTCATTGTATATTACTAATCATAAAAACTTTACAATAGAATTAGTGTAGAATAACATCCTCCAACCTTGTATTCTTCAAATTTATGCCTATTAATAGGCTTTAGTCACCTTACATTAGATCTGACCACATGGCTAGATCATTGAACTACTTGTGTTGACACCTATCTTAACAAGAAACTAGATACCTAGGAATGAAAAAGACACCTAATGACTTTATGACTTAGAGACCTATTAGGACTCTTCCTCTTATTTATTACATATACTAACAGAAAAAACAACCTTTTTACAATGAAGATGGTTATGTGCTTAGGTGGCACTAGCCGTGATTAAGACCTTACTGCCTCCACTAAACTAGGAAAACAATCATCTTATTTTTAAGGAAATGGTGTCATGATATTTGATGATTGTCTTTATGTTGAGCTGGTGAAATAGAAAACTTTTTAAAAGACCAAACCTCTACTGGAATGTTCCACTGATACTCTTTATTCTCTCCACGTGGCTGCCTGACCTCCAATGAAGCTTCAAAACACCAAATTGCTACTAAATGTTCCTCGTTGTAGAAACAAGGGAAAACAAGGCAATTTTGTAGCGTGATTTTGTATCAAATCCACTTCACCTATCTATGTGAATTATTAGCCTTCTTTTCTGATTTGGAGATGTTTGTTGGACAAAATAGGCTAAATACAAACGTTCTCCATCTTTGATTTCAACCAAAACTATGATTTTCAACAAAAATTCACTTACAGGGATTTCGTAACGAAATTTGGGCTTCAAGCCTGGGATTCGCTACGAAATTTCCTAATTGGCAGAAAACTTGAAATTTTCGCTTTTCTTCAAAATTTTACATTTAGATCTGGAAATGTTGATTTCTAAGTGCTGCAAAATTGTAAAAAATGTGTTAGGTCTACTCTTCAAGCTTTGGGAACTTCATATTTAGCATTAGGAGGTTTAATCTCTTCAAGTTCATTTATAACTGTGATTTTAAGGCCTCTTTTATTCATGTCTGACTGTATCATCTCCATTTTATCCTCTAAGTATTTGACCTGGCTTTTGAGCTTCTTCATTTCAGATTGTAACCATAAATTTATGTTTCTTGTGTGCTTCATTACCCTTCTCAAAGGAAGTTCCCTTTTCAGCAGCTTCTTGGCATTGGTTAATGATTCATCATATTGGTTTAGCTACTCATTTACTTTTTCTTTTAAATCTTCCATCAAATTTATGTCTACCTTGGCTTCTTGCAACTCTAATTTTCTCTCAATGACCTCTTCTCCAGCCTATCTAACTGCTCTTTTAGTACCTGCACTTCAGTTTTTTCCACCATATTCTCTTTACCTTTCCTTTGCACAATGACCTCCTCTATTGCTGGAGACAAATCAATAATATCTTCTGTGATAGGTTGCTTTCCTTTGTCAGAATCTCATGTCTTCTTATTTTCCATGACATCCTTTGCAAGTTGAAGTCTAGTGAGTGGTTTCCTTGGCTGAAATATGAAACCTACATCTTCTCCTACAAAATCAAGATTTTTAGCAGTCATACCTTTCTTTTTCTTCTTTTCACCTTCAATATTTTCATCTCTGACCACTAGAGTCTCCTCAATATCTATAGCATGAAGGATGTCTTCAAGGTTTCCCTTTCCACTTGTTTGACTTCTGGTTATCCTTTTGTGGCCCTGCTTACTGATCCTTTTTTGTTGCTTTTAGGTGAAGGCTGTGGGATTTGTGCCTCTTTTACAAGTTGTGTTTCAATATCCATTGGCTCTATAATGAGCTCCATCTCTTCTTCATTTACACCCTTTGTCCCAGCTACATATTTATCATTTGTATTTTATGGAGTAGCTTTTGACTTTGGGGTTTTCTTGGGTGTCACTGAATCAACCTCATAACCACTGAGGAAAATAAAGTTCGCCCAATCTCTGTTTAATTTATTCAACTCCTCCAGCACCAAGAGTTTAATCAAACCATGGTGGAAAATTGATGTCTCACTGCTTTTTGCCCTGGCTTGAACCTTGTCAGACATTTTCCCTAAGCTCCTAAATAAGAACAAGGGAAGATCTAGAGACTCCTTACCAATGAAGTACAATAAAAGCCTGAAATGGTACAGGTAAACCATATGAAATCTCCCCTCACAAGTAAAGTACTTTTGAATTACAAAAAACAATTTAGTAGTTGTCTTTTATGTAGCTCCTTGGAATTCCAGATGCCATGTCAACTCCAATGTGTTCTGGTCTTACAAATTCATCAAAAAATTTCATCTTGAACTTAGTGGCTTTGAATGACTCTTTACCCTCCCTTGGTATCTTTGTGGCTTGAGAAATGGTCTCAAGTGACACTGTAAAACATATAACTCCCACCTTCGAATTTGTGCTTAAGAAATTTACTGCAAAATCCTTTAATACCTAAGCATGAAAATCCTGGATTTTTTGACACAATTTTAGGCATTCAACGTTGCTGAATGATTCCACAAAGTTGGTTTCTTAATCGAGTAGCTTGAGGTCCATGGGTTCATATCTCACACAAGAGCCCCCTTTGTTCGTTTCTTCTTCATGGCCATCTTATTTTATAACAATGTTGCCTTCTTGAACTATGGCACCTGCAAGGAAAAAGACTGAACAACTAGTTGCTTGCGGTAGGACTAGACTCTTCAAATATGATAATTGGTTGATGCATGTAAAGCTCGAAGGCAATATGAGAGAGAGGTGCTTTGGAGATAAGTTTAAAAAATGAAAATCGAATGTGGAGATAATGATGACAAAATGAGAGGGTTGAAAGGTAATGATGGATGGTACTTACGATTTTGCATGTTTGGATGAATTTAATAACCGATTACATGACCTCACCTTTATCCTAGACCACTAGAAAATTGACAGCTCATCATCCTCTGTTTTGGTGCAGAAAAACATGATTCCACAACATATTTAGTTATAAACTTGGCAGATTTGCTACGGACTAGTCAGGTGATTATGTAGCAAAATCTACATGTTTGTAGTTATATTCACTAAAAAACCGTGAAAAAGCATACAGGTGGCCATTACCTCAATTTGAAACAATGCTTGTGAGCCTAAGGTGTAATTTGATATATTTGACTGAGATGACATGACTAATGGAGTATTATAGACTTAGGATAAGGACCATTTCAAGAATTTCTCATCAATTTCATAAACCAACTTTATGAGACAAAATGAAACCTAGGTTAGTGACCCTATCAATCAAAAATTGAAAATTTATGTGTGATAATAGTGGCTCCACTGGGGATGGTGTGCCCCTATGGTACATGAAAGAACTTGTAGTTCCAGTTCCTTCCTTCAAAAACAAATAAAAAATGAAATTGATGAAGACTTCTTCAAACTCTTATGGCCTTCTCCTCGGGCTCAGGATTGATGAGGAACTCATCTTATTAGCAAAACATCATAACAGAAAATGAAATATGTACAATGGAGTGAAATTCAATGAAAGGAATTAGGAGGAGTAGTGCTTTAGAAACCTGCCATTGACATGTATTCCTCCACACAATTTTCCATCCACATCCTAAACCAGAAAAGTGTTAGTGACATGGTATGAAACTATCACAAATGGCCCCCTCCAGATGTTCTCAAACTTTCCATGCTTCCCCTTTTCCTCAATTTTGGCTTCCCATTTCAGAACTACATCCTGGATTTGGAATTTTTCTTCTTTAGTTTTTATGTCAAAAGTTTTCTTCACTATATTTTTTGATTGCTGATGACTTTCATACACCTCTTACCCTTTCTCCTATAAATATATAAGCTATTTTATCCTCCTTTGGATGGAATTAGGCTCCTCTTCAATTCTTTGCAGCAGTTTCATTACCGGAACCCCCAAAGAAGTGGGAAAAATAGCTTCAACTCCATATACCAATTCATAAGGAGATGTACCAATGGATCGCTTTTTGCAAACTCTATCATCCCAGAGAGAAAAATTCAGCTGTAGATGCCATGATATCTTATTTATTTCGGTACCTTTTTGAAGATCCTTTCTATGCTTTTATTGGATGATTTTGCTAGGCCATTACCTTGAGGGCAATAGGTTGTGGAATGACCAAGAGTGATATGATATTGATGACAAAAGCTAATTAATCTTTTTGATTTAAAATCTTGTGCATTATCATTAATAATTTTTATAGGACAACCAAACCTGGACAAAATATTGTTCTCCAAAAATTGAATGATGATTGAATCAGTAGCCTGCCTGGTTGGGACTGCTTCGATCCACTTAGTGAAATAATATGTGGCTATCAAAATCCAGCGATGTTTCCCTGAGGATGATAGGCATATTTCGCTAATGAATTCCAACCCCCATTGCTGGAAAGGAGCTTCAACATATATTGGTTTCAAAGGTAAAGGAATCAACTTCTTCTTACCATCAAAAACTTGGCATTCATGGCATGCATCAATCTTCTTGTAGATTTATTTAAACATAGTAGGCCAATAATACCATGCTCTGAGTATCTTGTTAGTTGTGGCCTTCCACTAATGGTGTCCTCCACAATCTCCCTTATGAAACTCTTCAATGAATTTTTCAACCTCTTCTTCCAACAAACAATTCCAAAAAAAAATCACCAGTATCCTTCCAATACAAGTTTTTATTCAAAATGCAGTTACTCAATGATTTCAGCTTCACGAACCTTGAATTGGACTTAGTAAATTGAGGAGGAGCTTTATGATTATGTAGGGAAAAAATCACATCTCTGTACCATTCAAACAAGATGAATTTCTCTTCAATAGGGACCAATTCTTCTTCTTCTATCAACTCTTAAATTTCTGCAATGAAAAACATGTCTAGACATTCAAAATTTGACCGTGCCATCAGTTTTTCTAATCCCCGCCCCTTCACCAACTTGGTAGGCTTAATTTATATGTCATATTCCATCAAAGTGGAAATCCATTTCCCTCTTTTTCCATCAGGGTCAGGTTGGGTCAAAATATATTTCACCACAGTGTTACGCACAAATGCAATAATGTGAGAATGCAGAATGTAAATTCTGAAATATTTAAGAGCTTTGACTAAAGCATATTCATATTTTTCCAAGATATTATACTTCAATTCAGAGTTGGAAAGAGTCCTACTGAAAAAGGAAATAGGCTGCTCACCACCTTGTTGTCCTTTCTGCAATAAAACTCCAGCAATGGTATTTTTAGAAGCGAATGTAAAAACCTGAAATTCACTTGAGAAGTTAGGACTTATAAGCACCAGGGCTTGAGTGACGGATTTCTTTATTTATTCAAATGGTTGCTTAGCTTCTACAGTCCACTTAATATCAGACTCCTTCTTTAGCATCTTGGTAATATTCTTGACAATCTCAACAAAGTTTGGGATAAATATTCTAACAAAATTTACCTTTCCAAGAAAAGACTGAATCTCTTTCCTATTCCTTGGCAGGTATATCTTTTGAATGCCACTGACTCTATTAGGATCAATATTTATTCCATATTTTGATATAATGTGTCCTAAAAATTTTCCAGAAGTTATATCAAAGACACTTTTAGTGGGAATAAGAGAGATATCGAATTTTCTGCATTTCTGCAGAATTTTCTCCAAATGTTTCAAGTGTTCTTCCTCCTTTATTGAAAACACGGTTATGTCATCCAAATAGACCACAACTGATTTGTCTTCCTCCTCAAAAAAATCAATATCCATCACCCTTTGGAAGGTTTCCCCTGCATTCATTAAACCAAAAGGCATCTTGTCATAGATGAATGTTCCCCATGGCATGGTAAAAGCAGTTTTCTCCTGATCTTCTGGATGTACTAATATTTGATTGTAACCTAAAAAGCCATCAAGCATGGAAATTATTTGAGAGCCAACAATATTATGCAAAATATGATCCATCTTGGGAAGAGGGTAGTTGTCATTCAAAGATGCCTTGTTCAGCTTCCTAAACTCAATAAAAATTCTAAACTCACCACTCTTCTTTCTGACAGGTACCAGTTTAGCAAGTCATTTCGAAAACCTTATAGGGAAAATGATCTTTGCATCAAAAAATTTCTTAATCTCTTTCTCAATCAAAGGAATGAGAAAAGGATTAATTCTTCTCAACTTCTGCTTGAAATTTTTTTCATTCTCTTTGATGGGAATAGTATGTTGGATAATACTAGGGTCATACCTTTTCAGATCAGCATAGCTCCATGCAAAAACATCAATATATTTCTTCATCATATCCACATACTTTTTTCTCATCTCCATAGAAAGAAACTTAGATATTTTGACCATTTTAGGTGCTCATGTTGTACCAAGATTGCAAGTCTCCTCCTCTTCGTCATCAACTTGCATTATTGGATATTTGAAAACATCATTTTGATTAAATAATTTCTCAAGGGGAATAAGGCCTTTGGGAATACAATTGTTTTTCAGCTACAAGACTTCAAGATTGACCTTAGTTTCAAAAAACATATTTTGTTGATCTACTTGGATATTCTCAAATTTCTCCTTTAATTCAAGGAAATTTCAGACTTGTTGGTCATTATCAAACACTTTCCAATGAATGATGTTATCAGGGATTGTTAATAAAGATGAGTTCTTCATCAAGCTTGAGCCTAAGGAGAAGGCCATAAGAGTTTGAAGAAGTCTTCATCAATTTCAGAAAAATTGTATTTTTGAAGAAAGGCACTGGAACTACAAGTTCTTTGTTGTACCACAGGGGCATACCACCCCCGGTGGAGCCACTGCTATCACACATAAATTTTCAATTTTTGATTGATAGCGTCACTAACCTAGGTTTCATTTTTTCTCATAAAGTTGGTTCATGAAATTGATGAGAATTTCATGAAATGGTCCTTATCCTAAGTCTAGAATACTCCATTAGTCATGTCATCTTAGTCAAATCTATCAAATTACACCTTAGGCTCACATGCATTGTTTCAAATTGAGGTAGTGTCCACATGTCTGCTTTTTCACAGTTCTGCAGCGAATATAACTACAAACATGCAGATTTCGCTACAGAATCACCTGACCAGTCTATAGTGAATCTACCTGTTTGCAGTTATATTCACTGCAGAACAGTGAAAAAGAAAATAAGTGGCCACTACCTCAATTTGAAACAATGCATGTGAGTCTAAGGTGTAATTTGATAGATTTGATTGAGATTACATGACTAATGGAGTACTCTATACTTAGGATAAGGACCATTTCATGAATTTATCATCAATTTCATGAACCAACTTTATGAAACAAAACGAAACCTAGGTTAGTGACCCTATCAATCAAAAATTGAAAATTTATGTGTGATAACAAGGTAGATCACAAAAGTATTGTTATAAACTTGTCTTTCC
This sequence comes from Pinus albicaulis, assembly GCA_034641835.2. Lineage (NCBI taxonomy): Eukaryota > Viridiplantae > Streptophyta > Pinopsida > Pinales > Pinaceae > Pinus > Pinus albicaulis. The sequence continues at coordinate 98,526,927 of CM076574.1, read as the reverse complement.
ATGTACAAATAATGTTGTTGAATATGAGGCACTAATCTTGGGGCTACAACTGTTGAAAAAGGTGGGAGATAAGAGGATTTAATTTCATGGAGACTCAGAGCTCATTATCAAGAATATTAAAGGTGATTATTCAACTAAACACCCCAGGATGAGGGCATACAAGAGCTTTGTTTTAGATTTTCTACAATGTTTTCCAGAGTATCAGTTGTCTTTAATTCCTAGAGATCAAAATATATTTGCTGATGCATTGGTCACCTCAACAAGTACATGTAAGATGCCTTTCCAGTCAAGTAAGAAGATTGAAATTGAGGTAAAACATAGGCCTTCTTTCCCTCATAACATTAGATATTGGCAAGTGTTTGACAATGAAAAACAATTAGATTTTTTTTGCAATTAAAGGAAGAGTTTTAAAATTTGTGTATTGATGGGGAAAGTAGTCTTGATGATGATGAAGGATAAATTCAGTTAAATCAGATCAATGAGAGCTCTGAAAAGCATGAAGCCGATCTTGAAATTTTATAGTTAAAGTAAAATGTCATTCCCAGAGGTTTGGTTCCATTAGAGGAGTTGTTTGATTTTAATGATGTGGATCATAAGCCCAAAATAGAGCCTAGTAGATATGAGGTAGAGGACTGTAATATAGGGACTAAATATAAACCAAATATTGTAAAAATTTCCAAGTCCTTACCTTCATAAGAAAAACATAAATACATTGATCTTTTGAGGGAATATTCCTATGTTTTTGCATGGGGGTACAAAGATCTTAAGGCCTATGAAAAAAGCATCATTCATAATACTATCCCTGTCAAAGAAGATCAGAAACCTTCCAAGAAGAAATTAAGAATAACTAATCATGTTTTGTTGCCCTTAATTTAGAAAGAGGTAAGAAATATTCTTTATGCTAATATTATTGTACCCATGAGATTTTATAAGTGGTTGTCTAATCTACTACTAGTGATAAAAAATATCGGAGAAATAATGTTATGTGTGGACTTTCAGAACCTCAATAAGGTTTCTCTCAAAGAAAATTAACCTTTATCGAAGATGGATCATATATTGTAGTGGGTGGTTGGGGCTAGAAAAACTTCATTGCTTGACGGTTTCTCTGGGTACAACCAGATTTTAGTGCATCCAGATGATCAGGACAAAACAACCTTCACAACATCATGGGGAACATTTATGTATGTGAATATTCCTTTCAGAATTATAAATGCAGGGGCAACATTTTAGAGAGAAATGGACATTTCTTTTGAATATTAGAAGGATAGGTTCATTGTGATTTACCTTAATGATATTACAATGTTTTCTAATTTTATTGAAGATAATTTGCAACACTTGAAAATTGTCTTTGGAAAATGCAGAAAATATGGCATTTCATTGAACCCAAATAAATCTCTCTTTGGTATGGAAGAAGGTAATATACTGAGACATATAATTTCCAAAGAGGGTATCAGAATCAACCCAAGTAGAATTGAATCTATTCAAAAAGTTGATATCTCAAGAAACAAAAAGGAAGTGTAGTATTTCACTGGTAGAATAAATCTTCTAAGGAGGTTTATTCCAAATTTGGCTGAAATTTTAAGAGCTATCACCAATATGTTGAAGAAGGACAGCAAGATTATTGAGGTAAAATATTCTCTAACCCATGCACCTGTTCTAGCTAGTTCGGACTACACCAAATATTTCATGATTTTTTCGTTTTCCGCAGAACATACTATTGCAGCAATGCTAATGCAGAAAAAAATGAGAGAAACATGAGAAAACCATAGCATTTTATAGTAGGAGGTTAAGAAATGCTTCTTTGAAATATAATATTATGGGAAATAAGGCTTTCGCCTTGGTGAAGGCTTTAAAATATTTTAGAGTGTGCACATTGCATTCCCACACCATTTCTTTTGTTCCTAGTGTATGGTAAAGGATATCCTCACTTAGACTGATCTAGAAGGAAAGAGAGGTAAGTGGGTGGTTGTAATTTTGTTATATGATATTCAGATTAGGCCCACAAAACTTATTAAAGGTCAAGGATTAGCTAAGTTGATGGTTGAATCAAACCTACATGCATTAGATATAAATTTCATGGCTGCTCATGACAATGAAGAAGAAGTAGTCCAACAGGTATCAAAAAGGTTAATTTATTCCCCTTGGTATACATATATTATCTATGTGCCGCAACATTTACAAGATCCACCCAATTTGACCAAAACAAAGGCGAGGTTTCTTAAATTAAAGGTTGTCGAATTCTGTATTCTAAATCAGTCTTTGTATTGGAAAGATGGGGGAGGAATATTACTAAATTGTTTGTTAGAGGATCAAGCATAAAAGACAATGGAAGAGTTTCATAAAGGTGACTGTGGAGGCCATATTCTTTTGGAAGACTTCAACAAATAAGATCCTGAGAGGAGTTTTCTATTGGCCTTCATTATTTAGTGATGTCTGTAAAAGAGTATCTACTTGTGATCAATGTCAATTTTTTGAAGGTAAGAAAAAGTTGTTGCCTTTACCTTTGAAACCCATTTCAGCGGAGGTGCTATTTAAGAAATGGGGTTTGGATTTCATTGGAGAGATTCATGTGAGTTCTTCATATCAACATAGGTGGATTCTAACAGCCACAAATTAATTCACCAAATGGATACAAGCAGTTCCAACTAGGCAAGCCACAAACTCGGTAATTGTATAATTCATGGAAGGTAATATTCTGTCTAGGTTTGGTTGTCCTCATAAGATCATCACAGATAATGTTGCTTCATTTAAATCCAAAACTATGATCACATAGTGCTTGGAAATTCTACTACCTGTTATCCACAAGGCAATGTCTTAGCGGAGTCTTCTAACAAGAGTTTAGTCAATATCATCAAAAAATTATTGTAGGAGAAAAAGAAGACATGGCATAAAAAATTGATCTATTCTTTATGGGAAGGAAAGGTAAGTACTAAAAACTCTACTGGGATGTCACCTTTCCAATTGGTTTATAGAGTTGATGTTGTTTTTCCTACTTCCCTTGGGATTTTGATGTTGAGATTATTACTAGAAAAAGAAGTAGAACCTATTGATATTATGATTAATTATGATTGCATGTGTTGTCCTTGATGGAAACCCACTTGTAAAATATGAATTATATGGTTTTTGGAGAAGCACAATGGTTTAGCAGAATATGGATAAAGTACATATTTAAGGAACTATACGGGAGTTCGTTCAAGCAAAGTCGTGTATACACGCGGAAAATAAGAAGAAAATTAGTGTATGTTTTTGCGCACTAAATTTATGATACCAGGGGTCCATACCATGGTATTAGTCCACAATATTGAATGAAGTAACGGTTGTTTGATCTCGTCCAAGAATACAATCGGCACTTGTGTGGTTTTGGATAATGGTATTGGTAAAGGCTCAAACTATATAAGGAGGTGAAGATCATAATGCAAAGGGTGTGCATGTGTAAGGGGATTGAATGAATACTTCACTCTAAAGTATATCTGCATGGAATGGGTTACATTTTATTGATAAAACTGAAATAATGATGCACCTATGAATACAATGATGGATCGGGATCTCTAAACCTGAAATGACTATGCATTTTCCTGGTTTGTTAGTAAGATGTTTAGATCCGTGATCTGGCACATGTTTGTTGAAGTAAAGGGTATGACCTTAGTAAGTCTGTTGATATGAAGTGTTGCACAATCCTGAATATCTGTAGATCTATACGCAGGTTTGATTCAAGGAAAGAACATATACACGCAGGTTCAGTTCTACATAGGCACGTATATATTCAGTAAATCTACTCGTAGTGTGGTTTTAGAAGAAGCGCGTACAGTCATGGATTTGTCTTATAGAAGGAGCATATGGAAGCTAGGGTTTTGTTGAAGAATTCTCAAGGAAATGTCTAATCAATTTTACTATGTTTCTGTTGTCTGTCAATGATGTCTTCATATAGAGTTTGGTTGTTTGTGTATTGATTATGCTGCTAGTTGATTGTGATTAAAGATCAATGATCGGTTGCTTGATTGATGATTCATTGAATGATTTTGTACAATTATATGTTTTATTTTGTTGTACGGTATTGGGCTTAAATGAATGGAGTGGGTCCAGTCTAAAAATTTGATGAAAAGAGGCCTACAAGTTGTGTTGTGTTGAAGTTGTAGGATCCAATGTGAAAATTGATGAAACGTGGTCCGCGGTGGTGCTGAGGGTTGGAACCTTCAGTGAGGGGGTCGTAGCTCCCTTCTGGTGGTAGCTGGTAAATGAGATCAGGGGTTAGTAGCTCCCTTCTAGGATTGGATGGTAAAAGAGAGAAGGGGGTCGTAGCTCCCTTCCAGTGGTAGTTGGTAAACGAGATCAGGGAATTAGAACTTCCCTTCTAGTAGTAGCTAGAGAACGAGAGAAGGTTGCAATCTTCTGTAGGTAGGTGTCTGCATGCTGGTATGATTTTGCGCCAATACAAGATTGTAAACAATTTTATTTATAATAAATATTGAAGACAGAGACAACAACAACAATGGTTTCTCTCAACTTGGGTTTCCACCTTAAATCCTGGTGTTCATGTGTGTTTCTTATGTGTGATGATTTATTATGTTCTTCATTAGGGGAATTTTGAGGTATAAAATGGGTACTCCTTGGATGAGGAATACAATTTTTCATCCAACGAGTGCTCCCACTCGAAATTTGAGTAAAAACTTAGGGAGATAAGTTGAAAATACGAGTTGAAAAAATAGTTTTATTATTTTATTATTTTTTAATATTTTTACTTTTTTACTCCAAAAATGGTGAATCATCCCCCATGGTTGACATCATCAACTTGAATCATATTAGTTATTATAAAGTTTATTTTAGTTGTACATTTTTCTTAAGAGGCCCATTTTAGACCTCAAAATTCACCTACTGATTGCACATGTTTACTGCTTACTAAATGTCTAATGAATAAATGATGCACTGGGCTAAGTAAAGTTTCTGAAGATTTATCTGTCTAATAAGTTCACTGGAATATGCAAGTTTCGTCTAAGAAAGCCACGTGCATATGAAAGTTGGATTAATTAAAGTTGCGTATAGAAATCAGTAAAAGTAAGGAAAAGTTATTGTGAGTTTTAAATATTGATTCACCCCCCCTCCCTCAGTATTTTTCCCAACATAACCAAATGATATACAAAGAAGGATTAATCAAACGGTACAGTTGCAACAAACCAAAGAAGAGGTATACAACAACACTCATCTAATCTAGGATAAGATTAAAAGGATTCATGACAAGAGGGTGAAATCTGGTGATTTTCAGCTCAATGATCTTGTGTTAAAGTGGGATGCTCGAAATGAGGAAAAATTAAAACATGGAAAATTTCAAATTTTGTGGAAGGGACCTTACAAGATTGAATTATTTTGTGGAACCAATGCATTTTAGTCAAAGGATCTACCAGGGTAATTACTTGCCGGAGGGGCTATTAATAGAAGGTTACTCAAAGACTATGTTTCCTAAAGTTCAGTTAGTTTCAAAAGTATCACTATATATACCATTTTATTTTTTCAAACTACTGTATGTGTGGGTGGTTGCCATCATAAATTGAAGCCCGGAGTGAATACCCTGATTTTCTAATGAGTTGCTACTATATGTAATATATTTTTAGGCAGTTAAGTCAGTTTCAGTATATTAAGAGTCAAATAAGCACCCAATGGATAAGGCTACTAGTCCACGGTGTTCTTGACACCTCATAAGGAGGATGTCATCCCCATGGAGCCAATGTTAGGATCCTATAATATAGGTAATCAAATTATGTATGTCCAATTTTTTTTTTTTGGGAATCTTCTTGTAAATTTTAGCCTATAAATTCACCAGATATTATAGTCTAAATTGTCCTTTTACATAAAAGTGTCAAAGCTGGTAAAAACATTGTAAATATGTGTATCACAAGGAGTCTTGCAGTTTTCAAGTTCCCTATCGGGTTGTCCTTTAAAAAAATTTGAAATCAAGGATATAATGGGTCATTATGAAAATAAAGGGGGTCACGTCATAGGGAATTTGGTAATCATAGGCCAGTTTGGGTGTCATCTTTACTAGGATTAGTTATAGTCATGTCGATCAGTTGTAAAGGATATTGTCTTGTTGTATGAAATCAAAAACTGTACAACTATCAGTTATAAATGTGGAAAGATAATTTTTGTTGCACTCAAGCATGTAATTATCCCAAAATTACCGTCATTTCCCATCGAGGAGGGGGTTTCTTTATAAAATCATCACCATTGCATGAATTTCATTGTTTACCTTCAGAATCTGTGGTCATTTCCATCTCCCAGAGATTGTGAGAAAATATCGTTGGTGTTGCACACAGTAAGGTCCCACCTTACCCACCATTAATAATATAGAGAAATAGAGGTCACATAATCACTAATACTCATTTGCACAAAATCCTAAATAATTAGTCACTGTAAAATTGTTTCCAACAATAAGCCATTTTTTATGAAAGCTTTATATAATACAAGAAACCACTGTCTTATTATTTATTCACACTTCAGCAAATTATTAAATTCATTTTCATATTCATACCAAAAACTTGCAGACATAGGAAGCTACACCCATTAAATAGTCAATTTATAATTTCTAGTACATAAAAACGACAATCACTAAGACTTTTACACTAACAATTTATATGCACCAAAGCTACAGCCATTCAAGACTTTTTACAAACACTTTGCAAACATGCAATCTACAGTTATTGAGGCCTTATGACAAACACTTTGCAAGAATGAAATCAAAATCCATTAATGCATTTTGTCAACAATGAATTTAAGATTCTTCTTCAACAGATTTATCTCCTAAAATTCATAAATTTAAACTTTAAATGTTGGCATCTTAAAACAGGGACTAAATAATATTAGTCTTTCATCAAAGACTCGACAACAGGCGCACATAACTCACAGTAGCGATCTGCAAAATCACCCAGATTTCTGATCTGGGTTCTGAAAAGTATTTTTTTGGAATCAAATCAGGTGTTACAGGTCCATTGGCCACGGATACCCCCTGATGTTGGGCTGAATCGAATTAAAAAAGCCCAGGAATGTGATTCTTAAAACAACAACAAAATTATATCCTTAATGTTTCACTTATGACTTTTGTCAAACACATGGAATGAAAACTTTCAACTACAACACGACATGAGGAAAAACAACCCAAAGTTATGCTACTAAGATATGGTCATTGAATTTACACATTTATAAATCCACCATATGAGTTCTTGAAACATTTTACAACCCACGAGCTAATTCATTAAACATGATTTGACAAGCTTATTGCACCCATTGCTACAATTTGACAAACACATGGCAGCCCTGAATGCTACAACCATTAAGGCTTTTGGTCAAAATTCTGATAGTACTATTACAACAACTTGAATAAAAAAATTGAATTATTGATAAGAATATGAAACATAATCCATAACTAAAATTTATCTCAAACTTACCTCAAGCATTTGATTTTCCAAACCATATTTTAGTTGCCATTATTTTTGCATTTTCTTTTAAGGGTTGATTTTGCAATTCCTCCAGGTATATTTTGGGTACATGCCCATTTTCTTACTTCTGGTGTAAGTTGCAAGTTAACACTTGTTTATGCATAAATAAATTGATAGCATTACTCATTCATGGATTTTTTCAAACACTTTGCAAAATATCCTGAAACCCTTTCTAAAACACGCATCGAATTACTTGAAAGAAAACCATAAATCGTGAAACACTTACCCAAGTCCTTTATAATTTATTTATTGCAATTACTTCAACAATATTTGGCTTTCCTTTCTCAAATTCTACAATACCAAAATTAGTACCACAAACTACACCAATAATAACTCCAATGCTGAGATCTAAACATCCATACATATAGACTGATCTAGTCTTCATTTTTAACTAATCAATAATATTATAGATAACATAAGTTTAAATCAAAATTAGATGCTTACAACAATTTAAATTTCTAATTTTATTTTATGCTAAAGTTATACTATAATTTTAGGACAATGGAAATTATACCTGAAGATATATTCAACTCCAATTGTTGAGAATATGATCCACCTTTGATCCCTTAACCAACTCATTTGAACCATCCGAATTTCCACCCAACCATATCCAGGGAGAACTCCTCCCCCTGGAATCCCCGAGCTGTAAAAGCTCACAAACCGTACTAGAATATAGCAGTAGAGAGAAATCCAAGGCAAGTTGAGGAAGATAAGTTTCAATTCCTCCAAATACCACTCATGGCTAGCTGCACCATGTATAGCTACTTAGTAGTTTAGTTTAGGGATTTCAAATTCATTTCAAAATAAATTGGCTACTCTCGAAGTCCCTCCCTCTCATAATTATTTTTTCAAATCTCTCCAACTCTTGGTATCACCATGCACCACCCCCAAGTGAGAATACATGAGACACGTATATAGGAGGAGCAAACAATTATTGTCATAAAGGAGGAGTAATATGCATGCCTTGTATTCCATTTAGATGAGTGTAACTCATTCCATTAAGGAGAGGTATGCATAACTTAATTGAGAGTGTAACATATGCATTAAAGAGAGTGTAAGAGGAATCTTTTATGACATGTATTTAATGAGTGTAAGAGGAATGTGCCATTCTTTGAGTGCATAAAATAGTGTAATGTATTATTAAAAGAGATAGAGAGAGTTACATAGAGCCATGAGAATCATCAAGGAGACAGGTGTGAAGTGATTGAGGAGATATAATTCTCTTTTAATAATAATAATATCATAGTCTCATAAAATATAATAATAATATTAACAATATTAATAATATTGAGGATTAAGTCGAGAATGAAATATTACGAATGATTAATCATAAGTTAAGTGGTTTTCCTTCAAGTATACTTGATTACCCATTGATTGGAGGTGATTTAATATTTTTGGAAAGTCATACTTGAAATGGTAGACATGAATTTCTATTTTTAGAAATTCACTCCAAAATTGTTAGGAATGAGATTTTATTAAGGAAAGTCATCTGTGAGCTGCCCATGAGTGGTATTTTTCTTCCAGATAATATGGATTCTGCACCCCTATTGTATGCATCTATGTGCCTTAGTAGATTGAGGACTCTGCGCTCAGATCTACTCCAAATATCCAAGATTCCACACCTTGATCTTTTTAATTATTCAGAACTCCACGTCCCAAACATTTTATTATAGATTCAAGACTCCATGTCTTTATATTTCATGGATTCTCATCTACTCTGATTTGAAACTCCGTATTTCACCTTAAGGTACAAATTGTGAGCTCAGACCCATCTTATGGTTCGTTGGTAAGGTCTTCTTCCAAGACCTGCACACATCACAATCTCATAGATCAAATAAATCAAATGAATTTCATAATTAGCTTATTCACATTTTACCAAATATTGTGCATGACTTCCACTATCATTTTGGTTATGCAGAATTACTTCTGCATTCATTTATAACTTGAGCATCCTTGTTGGCAATTACCAAGTCCCCTGCCACATCATGCTTAGTATGAGATTATAATCATACAAATCATGTATCATCCATAAATCATAATTAACCATATGTTTCACATAACCATGATCATCCATGGATCCGTCTCTCAATCCTAAATCACTATTCATGTCATACACCTATGTCCAAAATAAGATACCAAAAGAGAAAACATCGCTAATATGCTCTTAACCAAAATCAATTGTTATACACACAACCATAGGTATTATCATAAGCAAAAACAACCAAGGTATTATCTATAGCATATAAGCATGTACATAAGTTTTTCATACACAATATTATATCATTATATCAAAATCACCATCTCTAAGTGTCATCAAAGCTATCTCACCAAGAAGGAACACTACACACGCAGACTGCTGAGGATGTTGCATCTTGGCTCAAAGAACAAATTTCCTTCAAAAAATCACCATTTGTGGGTGGGTACACTGATTTGGAAGATTTCATGTATAAAAATTGAAGAGATCACATCAATTGGTTATCTTAAATTGAGTTTTCAAGCTCGTTAATTCCCGTGAAAAAAGGTGTTGTGCATGTCAGTGTTGCGCTCATACACAATATTGCATCTCTTATCCTTTTTGCTTCATTAAACGACCTTGGAAGCCTAGTTTTTCTATGTCAACGATAATGTGTAAAATTATAAAACATATTATGTCTTGTAAAATTAAAATTGTTCACTCCTCTTCTCCTTTGTTCTTGATTCCCTCAGTGCTGCACTTAGGAGGTGTCAGTGCAAGACGACGGGAAATTATTCTAATTTTTTCTTTTGTTTTAAAAGGTCCTATAAACCGAGGTGACAACTTCATCCCTTTCCTGAACCTAATGGTGCTATTATTGGGTCAGATAAAAATAAAAAATTGTTATCCTACTTCAAAGCTTCAATTGGTACTACATGCATAGACATAACTATTATGTTTATCTTGTGCTTCTTTTAACCTTTTCGAATTTTCCTTATGTGTCCTCCATTTCTTGGACCATTTCTAGCCCTACTATTACCCTGTACTCCAACGTTCCCAACTCAGTGGTGTCATGCATGGCCTTCCATACAAAGATTGATAAGGAGGCATCATTATCGAATTATGGTAACTATTATTGTAGGAGAACTACACCAATGGTAGGTAACTTTCCTACTGAGTTTGGATATCCATAAAATATATTATAATCATATATTCCATAACTGGAATTACTCTTTCAGTTTTCCAATCTGTTTCTAGATTATATGCAGTGTTGAAGTTCAAATGAATCCCCAACGTTGATTTCACACTTATCTAAAACGTAGATCTAAAGTGAGAGTCTCTATGCGAGATATTCTTTGTGGGTAACCTATGTAGTTGGATAAATTCACTTATAAAAATAATGCTACATCAATAACATCGTAAGTGTATTTCACTAGGATGAAATGGGAACTTTTGGTCGACTTATAAACTGCAACCAAGATGGTGTTGTGACTTTGTATTGTGAGTGGAAAACCAACCATGAAATCCATGGAAATGACCTCCCATTTAGATGTAGGGATATCATGTGGTTGTAGGAGTCAAGACACTTGGCAACAAACTCGACCACACCACACTTCATTCCAGCCTAAAATAAGAGTTTCTTCATGTATGCATACATATTCTTCATGGCAAGATGTGCATATTAGAGTTCTCTATGTGACTTCTCAAGGATGGTTCTTCATTTGCTCCTTTCCTTAGGGATGTACATTCTCCCTTGAAATCTGAATATTCCATCTAGTTCAAGGGTGTAGCCCTAAAAATATGGTTCTATCCACTTCCCACTTGGGAGTGCTAATATAACCTTTAGTTTCCAACACACCATCCCTCAAATTAACCCTTTAAGGGTACTAGGGAGAAGGTTTGTGTCCTCCTGCTTACTACATCGGCCAGCACATTTTCCTTTCACTTGATGTATAAAATCCCTAAATCATAGTTACTCATGAATTCACTCCATCACCTCTGTCTAGAATTCAAATCCCTTTGAGTGGAGAGATGATTAAGGTTCTCATGATCAGTTTTAACTCAAAACTTCTCCCAACAAGGTAGTTCTCCATAGTTTCAAAGTTGGCATCATTGCTGAAAATTCCAAGTCATGGGTAGCATACGTCTCTTCATGTTTCTTCAAATTCCTAGATGTGAAAGATATTACTTTTCCTTCTTGCATCAACACAACTCCTGTGAATTCCTTGTACATGTCAAGCACTTGAAGGATCGATGCATTGGTTAGTAATATCTTCAGTTCGATGAATGAAATCTCGCATTCATATGTCCATTAATACTTGACTCCCTTGCATTTTAATGCGGTTATTGGTTTCACAATCTTCAAAAACCCTTCCATGAATCACCAATAATAACAGACTAGTCTCATGAAGCTACGCACTTCATGAGATTTTTTTGGCATCAGAAAATCCATTTATATGGCCTTCACCTTTTCCAGATCAACTAAAATATATTCCCCCGAAATTATGTGCCTGTGGTAATAAATTTCCTTCTAAAAGAAAGAGCATTTGACAGTTTTCCATACAAATTATTTATCCTCGAGCATTTCAACATAAATCTTAAGTGCTCTTCATTCTCCTTTTCATGGAATAAAAGGGAATAACATTTAGAAATACTTCCATAAAGTGGTGTAGATACCTTTGAAACACATCGTTCATGAGGATCATGAAAACCATCAGTACATTGGTCAAACCAAAGAACATTACTATCATAGTATCCAAACTGAGTTCAAATTGTAGTTTTTGGGATGCTTCCTTTATCCTTAATTTGTGGTATATAGATCACAGATCAATTTTCAAGAAAACTATTGCTCCCTTAATTTGACCGAAGGGATCATCTATTTTTGGTATCGTGTACCATTCTATACTATGGCTCAATTAAAGTCAGTGTAATCTATGAACAAGCTTAAGGAACCATCTTTATTATTGACGAAAAATCACTGGCGCACCCCACGGTGAAATATTATGTTTATTAAATGCAAAATATAATAACTCTTTTAATTGCATTTGTGACTCACAACATTTTGGATCCATCATCCTATAGGGTGTCTTGGATATTGGATTCATACTAGGTTTTAGGTAAATTTTGAATTCATTCTCCCTCTCAGGGGTTAATCCTGGCAACTCTTTGGGGAAAACATCCTCAAATTCTGACAAAACTGGGTGTTAATCTAGGGATGGTCCCTTCTCATCACTTATGGTTTCAATCGCATATAATTTGCAACCTTTCTTGAGGAAAATATTTACCTTCATTTTGGAGATAAATCGTACAAATACTCCTCTATTTATACCACAAATCTCAATTGACCTACCTTCATCATCTAAATAGATCACTTTATTTTTGAAATAGTCTACCAAAGCTTGATGATATTCTAGCCATTCCATTTCAATGATTAAATTGTATGTCCCCAATGCAATGACATATGCCTTCAAATTAGTTGTACACACCCATAGGCTTACCTAACATTGGTTAACACTATGTCTTACTGCTTGTTTTACCCCAAAATTCTTTTTGACTTGTTTAAATTCATCATGCTTATAGGTTTCCAACCCACATTTTTCTAATGAAAATGGTGAAATGAAATCATTTGTAGCACCAAAAAATCAAACAAAATTTTAACTTTTACATAATTTATGATACCTAAGGTTTCTACCATGACAAATTGGTTTTCAACTTGGTGGTTATCAACCATTCCATAAATGTAATGGTGGTTTTCTGCTCCTCCAATCAGTGCTTTTCCTTATCTATGTGTGTTACTAGTTTGTAACTTATGGTAGTCACACTGGTAGAGAGGCCCCCCACATCCTGAACAAGTGATGTTGGGTAAACTCTGAATAGAATGTTATGGGGTGCTATCTAATGAGCTCCTTCCCCTGAGACCCCTGCATCTGCTTGCAGGTCCATTCATCTGTCCTCGTCTTGCACGAGTCCTTGAAGTCACTAATGAAGCTACACTAGAATCCAATACAATCCCTAGTATTTTTGTTTTGGCTACAACCATTTTTCCATATGGTGGTGGCCTCGAACTTCCTCCCCTAGAGAAGGTTCGACGAGCCTTCTCCATATACCTTCGTTGTTGTGGAAAAATGGATCTATCACCCCCTTTCAATTCCAATTGTTCTTCTACATAGAAATCATTTTCAATAATTTCTACTATTGAGGATGGTTTCCACATTCAAACCATTTCCCTAATCTTAGGGTTCAACCCATAAATGAATTGATCTGCTTGGTGTTGATCAATGTTTACGCAGGAGACATACTTAACCAATTCCATGGATATGATCTCATATTATTCCATTGTGTGGTTTCCTTGCAACAAAGCATGGAAGGATCCTACTTATCATTCTTTGAATTATGTTGTTAGGTAGTCCTTCCTAAACCTTTCCTCAAATAATTCCCAAGTGACACTGTCAGGACTGAGGTGCAATTATCGCTCTAGGTTACCCCACCAATTTAGGCCACTATCTCTGAGTTGAAATATCATTATCTTAGCCTTCAAATTGGAATTATACTTTCCTAGTGCAAAACATTTGTCATTCATTCAAATCGAAATTTTTCTCATTTGTTGACAAGATCTCCAGAAAATTATTGGAGCTTAATCTTCTGGATCTTTCTAGTAATTTCCTTGGTTGGAGGTACTCTATTAAAGTCCCTCGATCCTTCTAGGTTCCCTACCCTTGATGGAGGGTGCTCTACTTTCATCGTTGTTGTTTGGCGCCCTCTTAAAGTCTCATTAATTTCCTCCAAGGAGTACAAGATAAGGGTCATCTCCAGTGATGGGAGTGGGGGTTCTGGAGGAGGTGGTCCTTGTGTCAAGCGTCCTCTATTGAGAATTTAGAGGGCTAGATATTAATTCAAATTCTCTTCTTGATAATTAATTGTGAGATTACTTGGGTTACTTATGTCTTCTCTTCTTTATCTTATTTAACCTTTCATCAAGTCAATTATCAAAATACATGAGACACACAAATTAGGCTCCTAGAGCCTGGGAAAAAACTATCCCTCTTGAAGAGGAAAACCCACGAGAAATTATTCTTATAGATCTTCAAATGACAAGTACCATGACCAAGGCTTAGACCCTTGACCTATAAATGCCTCCAAGACCTTTTCATTACTTCTTTTCTTGCCTTCAACACTGACCCTTCTCTTCTGCTCCAATCTGCATTGATATGCACTAGTACTAGAGAGCTCGGTCTATACTTCTCGTTACTTAGTCAACAATTAGATACTTAATCTTCTTCACCCTGTCCTTCTTTAAACAGATCCGCACTTTGTCCAATGCCTTTAACTTTTCATATGATACAGGTTCTTTTCATAACTTGGTGGCATACAAACGATATGCAATAATTCTTTAATATGACTGCAAATTTTTCTTGAGATAAGGTGCAGTGATATCTCAAACAAGTCTGCAAATTAAACATGTACTTGATCTCTACAATCTGCACTCATATTTGTAATACTTAACCTTCTGAAATCCACATCTATTAGTATTCTAAAATCTGCATTTATATCACAGAACAATCCGCAATTTATTCCACAGAATAGTCCACAATCTACTTCAGACTATCCGCAATCTACTTCATAGAGATCCGCACTTCTTATCCACATTTCATCATATATAAATCCACACTTCATTACAAAGAGAATCCACACTTCATCACATAGAGAATCCACACTTCATCACAGAGAAAATCCACACTTCAGTTGCTTACAAATGGGCCGCAAGTTTTGTGTATATATAGGAGCAGGTTCACTGACTTTAGGCCAACCTTCTCTGTGCTTGTAGGCTGACTTGTCTGGTTGATGGAAGGATTAATTTAACACATCATATGAGCTTATCTTTCAGCGTTGGTTGAGGGTTGTGATAAGCCATTCTTTCACAGATTCTTGGGCACAAGGGCTTGGAGAATTTATTTAGACTAGATCCTTCATATATATGACACTTAATTACATTTTTACCTAGAAGAAAAAACCCTAATAGACATCAAGAAGAAGTCTATTAACCTAAAATAAAATCTTGCTCATGAAACCTATGAATAAAGTACAACAAATATACATTTTATTATCTTTGTCTATCTTTACATAAATACATAATTACATAGTCAATATGAAGATCGATCCTAGTTACACTTTTCAACATCCTCAAGTTCAACTTCCTTGCATTCTCAGCATTCTGAAATGGTTAAATATCTACATGAAACATAAGGCTCATTAATGAATTTTAGGAATTTTGTAATTATTACTTGACTCACATAGATATATAAAATGGTAGGGGCAAGTTTTTATTTTAACTATACATATAAACAAACATCATTGATACCAAGTAGATTCTCAAGATCTACTAATTCCTCTTATGTTGCTAGTTAAGCAAGTCTTATGATACACCTGCCAACTACCCTTACTTTCTTAACTTGTTGAAATTCAACAAGAAAATGCACCACATACTAGTGTGGGATTCTAGGTCACACATGAGTGAGGAATTCAGTGACACATTAGTGCTAATGTGTGCGACCAAATTTTAAATAAATTGTAATCTTATCTCATAACAACTTTTAATAGTTAACTAAGTGTGATAGAATTAGTTAACTCAAGAATTTAGAGTTGAGGGTCAAAGCATAGGCATGTAGAGTGATTCTATTATTTACAGGGTTCAGTTGCAGTTGTAGCACTAGTGTGGTGTGAGTGCAATCAGTTAACTCAAATTAATTGAGTTAAAATCAATTTAACTAGTTCTAATTGATTAATGAGCTAGTGGAACATCAAGTGAATTAAAATAGATTTAATTCACAAGTAGTAATCTACCAAGTAACTTATGATTCACTATTAATAGTTGCATGCATGTCAATTTTGATGACAACCTAGTTGAGACAAAGGTTAAAGGCAAGTAAACTATCAGTTGTACTTTTAGTGATATGTCCAGGTGCAGTTATAAAACCACAAGAAGCCCATGATGGATTGCGCAGTCAAGGAAGGTTGGAATTCCTATTTAATAGGAATTATTTTTCCTAGGGATTGCATGAGCAAGGCAGGCTGAAGTTGGGTAGGAAATTGGCTATGTATTGGTCCAATTTTTCGTATTTCAGTGTGAGACAATTGGTAGAGTGTATGAGGTTGTGGTGAGCACACATGCATTGTATTGTTTCATGATCCCTTGTTTGATTATATAGTAAATATGGAGGGGTTTTGAGTAGTTTCTTTCCCTAGGAAAATCTTGTGTTGTGCGATTGATTTATTGCTTTCTCTTACTTGCATGTGATTGAACGATTGTGATTTATATTCCGCAAATATTTTAGAAGGATTAAATATATTTTTTTAGTACATTTCATGATTGGATTGAATCCGTTGGTGTAATTTCTACATGGTATCAAAGCCCTAGGAATCACAATAGTGGAGAATAAATTGCGTTTGTGTTGAACAATATTCAAATTTTCAGATAATTTCTTTGGAGCTAGAAGTGGATCAAGATGTATTTCAATGGATTGAGACTCAAATATGCACTCAAGGGTAGTTCGAATTATATTCCATGGAAGGACATGATGAAGGCAGTGTTGGAGGAAAATGGGTCGAAGAAATTCATAGATAATGATATTCCCAAGCCCACAACAGCAGATGCCTGACTTCTTGATGCATGGCAGAAGAAGGTAGCAAAGGCGAGGAGGATCTTATAAGAGGTAGTTCAAGATCATATTGTCTCGAGTCTCCGTGGAAAGGAAACTCCATATTCTATGTGGAAGGCCTTGACAGATCTATTTCAAAGCAGCATTGGCCACATAAAATTGGCACTCAAGGACAAGCTCAGGAAAATCAAAATGGATAAAGGTGACACATTCCAAAAATACTTGACCAAGTTCACTCAATGTCAAGATGAGCTTGGAAGTGATGGGATTACTGTAGTTGATGATGACTTGGTGAACCTAGCACTTCTAGGCCTTCCCAAGAGTTGGCATAGTTACCAGGACTCTGTGAATGGGAGGGAGAAGTTACTAGATTGGGAGCGACTATGGTCTAATTTGGTACAAGAAGATTTTCAGTGGAATACCAGGGATGAATCCTCATCCAAGATTGACGAGAAGGAAAATTATGCTTTAGATGGTAAGGCAAAGAAGGGGAAGGGGAAGAAGTCCTATTCCAAATCTGAGACCGACAAAGAAGGCAAGAAGCGTGACATGTCAAAGGTGAAATTTTTTCACTGTCATGATCATGGACACTATGCCAAAAATTGTCCAGAAAATAAGAAGAACAACAAGAAGGCTCTGGGAGTTGTAGCAGGTGAATATTTGGCCTCATAGTTTGAGTTTGACTTCTCTCTCATCGCATGCATTGCGTCAGTTGTGATGGCATCTATGTGTTACTTGGATAGTGGATCATATTTCCACATGATAGGAAAAAAAGAACTCTTTAGTAGCTTGGAGGAGAAGGATATTCATATGCACATTGAGATGGATGATGACGGGAGGTATAACGCTACTAGGATTGGTACAATTAATTTGCAGAGACAGTCAGGTAAACCTTTCATATTAAAATATGTCATGCATGTACCATGCTTGAAACAAAATTTAGTTTCTGTTGCTATGTTGGAGGATCTTGGATATGATGTGGTTTTCAGTGAAGGAAAGGCGTTCCTTATTCACAAAGCCACAACATAGGTAAACAAGATTGGGGTTCAAGTGAAGAACCTCTACAAACTTTATGTAGATGGTTGCGCAACATTGAGCAGTAAAGCAAGGAAGGTGGTGAGCCGGGATACATGTGAGTTATGGCACAGGAGATTGGGCCATATACACCACAGTGCTTTGAGGATCATGCAACATATTTCTACAGGTCTTCCAAAGTTTACTCTTCTGCAGATAGACACATGCAAGGGATGTACCATGAGGAAGTATACTAAAGCCATTTTTCATGAGAAGGAGAATCGAGCAGTGACAATCCTTAAGAGAGTTCACTCAGACGTGTGTGGACCATTCTCTACACCTTCCATAGAAAAGCACGCGTATTATGTGATTTTTGTTGATGATTTTTCTAGAAATTGTTTGATCTTATTTCTGCAGAAGAAAGATCAGATGTTTTCCAAGTTTTGTGAGTTCAAATCACTAGTAGAGAAAGATACAGGGAAGAAGGTGAAGGCTCTAAGGAGCGACAATGGTGGTGAGTATATCTCTAGTGAATTCAAGAACTTCTGCACCAAAGAATGAATTCAAAGAGAATTGATTGCACCTCATAACCCACAACAGAATGGGGTTGCAGGAAGAAAGAACAAAACAATTTTGGGAGCAGCATGAGCTATGTTACATGATCAAGTCCTACCATTGCATCTGTGGGCAGAGGCATGAAACAAAGCGGTATTTGTGTAGAACTGTAGTCCTCATTGGATACTTGGCATGAGTACACCAGAGGAGGCTTTTTCAGGTAAGAAACTGGATGTTTCATATTTTAAAATTTTTGGCTCATATTTCTATTGCCATGTGACAAAATATGCCAAGAAGAAGCTAGAACCAACAACAGAGGTTGGGATATTTATGGGGTACACTGATACTCCCCACAACTATCAGGTGTATTTTTCAGCTAACAGGATGACAATTGTCAAGAGAGATGTTAAATTTGATGAGGAGAAAGCCATGTGATTTTCCCTTGAGAGGGAGCTTGAATTGGATGCAGATGAGGAACTCTTAGTTCGAAAGGATGAACCTCAGGATGTGGAGCAGCCACAAGCAGAGGATAATGGAGTGGCAGAAACCACTCATGCAGAACCATCCAACAAAAATGGTAGGAAGCCCACCAGAGAGGCTGACAGTTTGATGCTAGATGTGACAAAGCATGTAAGTGCACCTACATCACAACGCAGGCAGAGAAGGTCCCCAGACAAGTATACTGGATACATGGCTCTATGAGCGAGTGTATTGTGACAGAACCATCCTCTTTTGAGGAAGCAGTGCAACAACCAACATGGGTTGATGCCATGGTTGATGAGTATGACTCTATTATTAAAAAAAATGCATTGGAAGTGGTCCCAAGATCAGTGGGGAAGTTAGTGGTTAGATCCATGAATATCTACAAGGTGAAGCAAATAGCAGATAGGAGTGTGGAGAAATACAAGGCTAGATTTGTGGCCAGAGGATTCTCACAGGTAGGGGATTGGCTATGAGGGTACTTTTTCACTGGTTGCAAGGTACTCATCGATTAGATCCATCCTTGCAATCTCAGCGCAGATGGGGTGGCAGATACATCAGATGGATGTAAAGACATTCTTTCTCAATGGAGTTATTGAGAAAGAAGTGTACATTGAGCAATCATAAGGTTTTGAGACCTTTGACAGGGAGTCGCATGTGTGCAGACTCAAGAGATCATTGTATGAGTGGAAGCAAGCACCTCGTACTTGGTACACCAGGATCGAAAGTTATTTCATCAGGTTGGGCTTCACAAAGAATGAAGTGGATGTGAACCTATATCATATTGTGGTTGATGGTAAGCTTTTGATTATTGTAATTTATCTTGGTGGTATTATACTGACAGGTGATGAGCAGCTCATAACTTCTTGCAAAGAGGATCTTGCAGGAGAGTCTGAGATGAAGGACATGGGACTCTTGCATTATTTTATTGGCTTGGAAATATGGCAAAGAGAAGGGGAGCTATTTGTATCTCAGGGCAAGTATGCCAAGGATATTCTGACGAAGTTCCACATGGAGGGTAGTAAACCCATGGAGACTCCTCTTGCAAGTAACTGGAGGAAGGAGGATACTACTTTAGGTGAGGTAGTGGATGCTATCATTTACAGGAAACTTGTGGGTTCACTAATGTATTTGGTAAAAACACGGCCAGATATATGCTACGCAGTTAACCAGCTTAGTAACTAAGCTATGGTTAAGCCTACCAAGCTCTTTTGGAAGGCGTGAAAGCATGTTTTGAGATGTATCAGGGGCACTACAGAGTATGGATTATGGTACAGAGGGAGTGAAGCTTCAAGGCTTCATCGATGTAGATTAGGAAGGCAATCCATCAGATAGGAAGAGCACATCAAGGAGCCTCTTCAGCATAGGATCAGCAACAGTTTCTTGGTACAGCAGGAAGCAGAGATCAGTTGCACTCAGTTTAGCTGAGGCAGAGTACATGGTAGCTAGTCAAGCTGCATGTGAGGCCATATGAATGAGGAGTATACTTGTTGGTTTGTTCGATCATCCGATGGATCCGACGGTGATACATTGTTATAACCAGAGTTGCATAAAACTCTCGATTAATCCAGTATTCCATGACAGGTTCAAGCATATTGACATCCAATACCACCATCTTAGATATTGTGTTTAGAGGCGCATTATTTTGTTGCATTACATTCCCACGGCGGATCAGGATGCAGATATCTTGATGAAGGTGCTTGCGAAGAGAAAATTCGAATACCACAGAGGCAAGATCGTGGTAGCATATAATCTCTTTCTTGTTAAGAGGGAGCGTTGAAATTCAACAAGAAAATGCACCACATACTATTGTGGGATTCCAGGTCACACACGAGTGAGGAATTCAGTGACACATTAGTGCTAATGTGGGCGACCAAATTTTAAATAAATTGTAATCTTATCTCATAACAACTTGTAATAGTTAACTAAGTGTGATAGACTTAGTTAGCTCAAGAATTTCGAGTTGAGGGTCAAAGGATAGGCATGTAGAGTGATTATATTATTTACAAGGTCTAATTGCAGTTGTAGCACTAATGTGGTGTGAGTGCAATCAGTTAACTCAAGGGTGAAATCGTGAAGTTGGGAAACACTTTTTGGCGGATGGTTAGAATTTGGGAGAAATTTTTAATTTCCCGTCTGAGAAAATAGTCAACTCTATTTCTCGACTGAGAGTTTTAAAAACTCTCATCCGAGAGATTTTAAATATTTCGCCCGAGAGTTTGATTGGGTCTAACCGGAGTTAAAATTCTCTCGGACGAGAGTTATGCATTTTCTCGTCCGAAAGTTTTATTGACGTAAACTCTCGAGAAGACTTTCAGACGAGAGTTTAAAAAACTCTCAGACAAGAGTTTTTTAACTCTCGTTCGAGAGTTTTTTCAACTCTCGTCCGAGAGTTTTATTCTTATAATAAAACCCCAAAATTATTAAGTTGTTAGAATTGGTTATTAAGTTGTTTTTGAAAATATATAAACAAGCCCGATAGCTTTGGACATGATCGACTAAAATTGGGCAATCTTTAAAAAAATAAAATAAAATTTATATAGTTATAGAGTAAGCATATTATATTCCTGTAATAATATAAATTAGATTGGTAAATTTTTATAGCTATTAAGTCATATTAAGTATTAAAAGGCACATTTCAAGACATATAGTACTTTATTAAAATTAAAAAATGATAAAAAATAATAAAATTATAATTTTATTTTAAATTATTTTATTATTATTAATGATAAAAAAATACATGAAGATTTAATTAAATAAAATTTGTTACAATATTTTGTAATATCAATATTATATAAAAAAACTAAAAATATTTTATATAAAACTAGTTGATATATTATTAAATAAAATAAAATTCTAAAACATAAATCAAAATAAAAACAACTATATATATATATAATATTTTTTTTGAAATTAATGAATAAATTTAAATTTAAAAAAAAATTGACTAAATGCAATGAGGTGATAAAGGAGACAATGCATAGCACCTTAATATCGTTATAAATTCTTGGAAATCTCGAGAACTTTTTGAAGTGAGATGAGCTTCTTGGAATGGGTCACTTTATCTTCCACTTCAGTTTCACACAATTAACTTGAAAGGAAGTCTATTTTCCTAGGTATTGATGTAAGGGGATAAACAATATTATTTGAACATTGAGTGAGATGCCCTTCTTGGAATGGGTCTCCTTATCTTCCACTTTAGTTTCACAAGATTAAATTGAAATGAAGTCTATTTTCCTAGGTATGGATGTAAGGGGATAAAGAATATTATCCGAAAAGGAAAGGAATGTTAAGTGTAACATTCCAAGCAGAAGTGTATGGGATTGGAGAATTATGTTATTGCAGAAAACTAAATGTATAAGTGTGGATTGTATTTTTGGTAATGACTTTAGAGTTGTAGATGGGGAGGAGAGCAAATTCCTATAAGTGTGGATTCCATTTAACCCCCAAAACCCTAACCCCTAACCCCTAAAATCCTTCACTGCTAAATCCCCTACCCCCCTAAACCTCTAAATTTGTAACCCATTTAACCCCCTAAACCCTAAACCCATAAACCCTTAAACCCTAAGCCCTTAAACCCTAATTCCCAACCCCTAACCAATTCAACACCCTAAACCCCCAAAAACCTAACCCATTTAACCCCATTAACCCCTAACTCCTAACCCCTAAAATCCTTAAATGCTAAATCCCCTAACCCACTAAACCTCTAAACCAACCGTAACCCATTTAACCCCCTAAACCCTAAACCTATAACCCCTTAAACCCTAATTCCCAACCCATAACCCTTGACCCCTTAAACCCTAATTCATAACCCCTAAACCCTTAACCCCCTTAACCCTAAACCTTTAAAACCTTAACCCCTAACCCATTTACCCCCACTAAACCTCTAAACCCCTAACCCATTTAACCCCTAAACCCTAAACCTCTAAACCCTTTACCCCAACCCCTAACCCATTTAAGCCCCTAAACCCCAAAACCCCTAACCAATTCAACACCCTAAACCCCTAAAAACCTAACCCATTTAAGTCTGGATTCCATTTAACCCCCAAAACCCTAACCCCTCACCACTAAAATCCTTCACTGCTAAATCCCCTAACCCCTTAAACCTCTAAGCATGTAACCAACCCTAAACCTCTAAACCCCTAACCCCTAACCCCCTAAACCCTAATTCCCAACCCCTAACCAATTCAACACCCTAAACCCCTAAAAACCTAACCCATTTAATCCCATTAACCCCTAACTCCTAACCCCTAAAATCCTTAACTGTTAAATCCCCTAACCCCCTAAACCTCTAAACCAACCCTAACCGATTTAACCCCCTAAACCCTAAACCTATAAACCCTTAAACCCTAATTCCCAACCCATAACCCTTGACTCCTTAACCCTTGACCCCTTAAACCCTAATTCCTAACCCCTAAACCCTTAACCCCCTAAACCCTAAACCTCTAAACCCTTAACCCCTAACCCATTTACCCCCACTAAACCTCTAAACCCCTAACCCGTTTAACTCCTAAACCCTAAACCTCTAAACCCTTAACCCCTACCCCTAACCCCCTAACCCCTAACCCATTTAAGCCCCAAAACCCCAAAACCCCTAACCAATTCAACACCCTAAACCCCTAAAAACCTAACCCATTTAAGTGTGGATTCAATTTAACCCCCAAAACCCTAACCCCTAACCCCTAAAATCCTTCACTGCTAAATCCCCTAACCCCCTAAACCTCTAAACCTATAACCCATTTAACCCCCTAAAGCCTAAACCTCTAAACCCTTAACCCCTAACCCCTTAAACCCTAATTCCCAACCCCTAACCAATTCAACACCCTAAACCCCTAAAAAACTAACCCATTTAACCCCATTAACCCCTAACTCCTAACCCCTAAAATCCTTAACTGCTAAATCCCCTAACCCCCTAAACCTCTAAACCAACCTTAACCCATTTAACCTCCTAATCCCTAAACCTATAACCCCTTAAACCCTAATTCCCAACCCATAACCCATTTAACCCCTTAAACACCTAAACCTCTAACCCCTTAACCCTTGACCCCTTAAACCCTAATTCCTAACCCCTAAACCCTTAACCCCTAACCCCTAACCCATTTACTCCCCACTAAACCTCTAAACCCCTAACCCATTTAACCCCTAAACCCTAAACCTCTAAACCTTTAACCCGTACCCCTAAACCCTTAAGCCCTAATTCCCAACCCCTAACCAATTCAACACCGTAAACCCCTAAAAACCTAACCCAATTAAGTGTGGATTCCATTTAACCCCCAAAACCCTAACCCCTAACCCCTAAAATCCTTCACTGCTAAATCCCCTAACCCCCTAAACCTCTAAACCTGTAACCCATATAACCCCCTAAACCCTAAACCTGTAAACCCTTAACCCCTAACCCCTTAAACCCTAATTCCAAACCCATAACCCTTGACACCTTAAACCATAATTCCTAACCCCTAAACCCTTAACCCCCTAAACCCTAAACCTCTAAACCCTTAACCCCTAACCCATTTACCCCCACTAAATCTCTAAACCCCTAACCCATTTAACCCTTAAACCCTAAACCTCTAAACCCTTAACCCCTACCCGTAACCCATTAACCCCTAACCCATTTAAGCCCCTAATTCCCAACCCCTAACGAATTCAACACCGTAAACCCCTAAAAACCTAACCCATTTAAGTGTGGATTCCATTTAACCCCCAAAACCCTAAACCCTAACCCCTAAAATCCTTCACTGCTAAATCCCCTAACCCCCTAAACCTCTAAACCTGTAACCCATTTAACCCCCTAAACCCTAAACCTCTAAACCCTTAACCCCTAACCCCTTAAACCCTAATTCCCAACCCCTAACCAATTCAACACCCCAAACCCCTAAAAACCTAACCCATTTAACCCCATTAACCCCTAACTTCTAACCCCTAAAATCCTTAACTGTTAAATCCCCTAACCCCCTAAACCTCTAAACCAACCCTAACCCATTTAACCCTCTAAACCCTAAACCTATAACCCCTTAAACCCTAATTCCCAACCCATAACAAATTTAACCCCTTAAACACCTAAACCTCTAACCCCTTAACCCTTGATCCCTTAAACCCTAATTCCTAACCCCTAACCCATTTAACCCGCTAAACCCTAAACCTCTAAACCCTTAACCCCTAACCCATTTAAGCCCCTAAACCCCAAAACCCCTAACCCATTTGACCCCCATAAAACCTAAACATATAAACCCCTAACCCCTTAAACCCTAATTCCCGACCCTATCCCATTTAACGCCCTAAACCCCTAAAACCCTAATCCATTCAACCCGCTAAATCCTAACCTCATTAATCCCTAACCCCTAAAATCCTTAACTGTTAAATCCCCTAAACCTCTAAACCCCTAACCATTTAAACCCCTAAACCCCTAACCCCTTAACCCTAACCTCTTAAACCCTAATTCCCAACCCCTAACCCATTTAACCCCCTATACCCCTAAACCTATAACCCATTTAACCCACTAAACCATAAACCTCTAAACCCTAACCCATTTAAACCCTAAACCCTTAACCCCTAACCCATTTAACCCCCTAAACCCCGAAACCCCTAACCCATTTAACCCCATAAACCTTAAACTTCTTGATCTAGGTAGATATTGGTGGTCACCCGCCTATTCCACTTGGGCCTCCACCATTGTCTCTTTCAGTTTTTCAGTTTCGGCACAATTTACTATTTTTAGCAGTTTTTCGGGTCCTGAACTTCCGGAGCCGTTTTGAGGCCCTAAACGATGTTTTTTGGGAAAACTGAGAGCAACATGGGCCCATGGATTGATGTTTCTCATTGCAAATTTGTAGTCCTCGGATAGATCTTTCTAACAAGGTATGGTACGCGTCAAACGGAGATCGTATGCCAAAGTTACGCCCCTGGGAAGTTGAAACACCAATTTACCCAAACGGGGCCCATAGTTTTGGCGCTTCATCTCCTAGGGTTGGGGTTTTGGCTGTTTAGAATTTCCCATTGTTTCTAAATAATAAATAGGCCCTCGAGCCTCATTGTAACTCAGTTCAGAGGCCTGTAGCCGCCACATCTCTTCTCAGAGATAGCTACTAGCGCCCTAGCTAGTTTTATTTCCATTCTTTCTGTAAGCAAATTTCAGTTCTTTGATATTAATGAAATGAAGTGTTATTTCCGTGCATCTCTGTATTTATGGTTATATGTTTATTCTGTTGCGTTCCTACATAAATCCGGATCAGTGGTATCAGAGCGGTCTGCTTTTTCTCGATCCTTCTTTGCATGTCCCCAACGAGGTCGGGGTATAAGGAGCTAGGGCTCGATCTGGTGGAACCTTTGCAAGATCAGCCTCGCAAACCTCGACGGACGCCCATGAGGGACGAAAAGAAAGATGAGGGAGCAGAAGATCTGTAAATTTCTGTAGATGTTCTATGCTTGGAGCAACTTTACTTTTCTTACAGCAATCACACAAATAGTTAAGTAAGGTGAAGATAGAACATATAAGTAGATCTTATAGAAGACAAACCAGAAACAGAAAATTTTGGTGGTGCGTTACGGCTGTCAACAAGATGCTTCAACCAGCAAAGTTTCCTTTGGTCACCAACCTGCACGTGTCACAACAGTCCTCCAATCGCCAAACGAGTCAACCCAAGTCAACTCCAAAAGTCAACGTTGTCCAAAAAAGTCAACGCAGGCGCAAGCTAAAAGTCAACGCAAAGCAGCGAGATTGGTCAACCCTTTGACCTCGATTTCGTGCCAAACAAGACGTCTTCCAAAATCAAACTTCTCACCAAATTTCAACTCATTCGACCATGCGTCGACCAAAGTCAACGCTGGTCAAACTTTCTACAAAATCCTAATCGCGTAAATTGGCCTCTGTACTGCCCGTACGTATTTGTCCTTCTTCTCCTTCACACGTGTGGGATGAACTTGTCCTCCAAGGAGCTCGTACTAAATCGATGAGAGAAGAAGATGTGAGTTGAGTTGTTGTGAAATGCTCTCCAACTTTGCCCGTATTTATATCCATCATTGGGGCGTGTGACACATCCGCCGGGGGTGTGAAACCTTAAGGCCGACTCCGCACATATAATTTATTATGAATAATAAATTCAAAATAAATGTTCCGCTTCATCGGATTAAGACATATTATATATGGATTTTACACCTCTCCGAAAGAGGAATCCAACAAAAATATTAGCCTCTTAACTGGCATCATAACATGGAGTTTGGACCCAAGCTGTCCAATTTAACACTCCCTCTCAACTAGGGAGAACTCCATCCATTAGTGCAATCAAACATCGTGCGTCATCCTGTCAGAATTTGCTTTGCTGGCCTCTTTATTTCGGTATCGTGGCGGGTCACCACAAAGACATCATCCCCCAATCGACATAATCGCCCAGAGGTTCAAAACCCCCATCAAACTCATAAAGAGTATCCAACCAACCCAAAGTTGGTTCATCCGACCCGAAGTCGCGCAGGTCCCGCACCACCAACTCGATCCTGCATCAATTGGTTGGACCGTGCCATCCTAGATAGAGAGCACGGCAACTTCTCGATGCGTCCATCAGCCTTTGCTAATAGTCTCTAGCTTTTCTCCCACCTCATCGTCAAATGAGAGGTACTTCCCATGAGCCCCGAACTCAATCGGTAGGATGCATACGGGCATAGATAAATGAGAGGCGAACCACTCAATAATCACAAAGGTGGGGCGTAAGCATTATGAGTGCTTATAGCTCCGAGAAGCTATCCCCAAAGGCCCCCGCAGCTCCGCAGCTCATCGTCCAACAAATGACCCACATCATAGGGTCTTTCCACGACACCAAGACTCACCAAGGTTAGAACTCGACCTTCCCCAGGGGCTTAGTGAGAATATCCGCGACCTCGCTCATCGGGGCCTTATATGATCGAGCCTTACTTACGCCTCGCCGTACCATATCCCGTATAAAGTGGTACCGATATCAATATGCTTGGATCGGTCGTGGAACATAGGATTCTCGCCATACGAATCCCACTCTCGATTGCTTCGCAGTATCACAAAGGTATCTAGCACATGTCCAAACAAAGAGCTTCCGCAACCAAACGCTTCACAACAGGCCATACTAGCAACAATGTGAGCTCCGCCTCCGCGTGCTCAAAGCCACCGACTTCGTCTCCCCGCTCATCCATGAGATCGGCGTAACCAAGATTGAAGCAAAGATCCCGATGTGCTCTTTACGATCCACCACACCGCGGCCCCAATCGGCATCGCATATCCACCTGAGTGTCACACTCCCTACAGTTGTATCTCGACCATGGTTTATCGTGCCCCGAAGATATCTCAAAATATTTGGCACCAACCCAGTTGAAAATGATGAGGCTCAACCATCCGTTGACTCAAAGTGTTCACCGCAAAACATATATCCCACGGTGTTCACTAAGAACATCAAAGCTGCTATGGAGTCGACGATACTCGCAGGATTGGCCAAGATAGGCCTCGGCATAGTTGTCGGCGCACTCAACTTCAGTTGGAGTTCCACGAAGAGCGACACCGACTTACAAACTCCACCATCCCAAATCTTTCCGTAAGCTTCACAATGTATTTTCCTTTAGAAAGGAAAATCTCTCCGTGTCTCCGCGACCTCCGTGCCTAGGAAGTAGTGCACGTCCTAGGTCCTTCATCTCGAACTCTCACAACGAGCCCTCTTTACATCGATGAATGAGAGGGTCGCACCGTCGAGAAGAGGTCGTCCACATAGCGCACTAGAATGAGAGGCTTCCCCGCACGCCCTTGAAGTAAAGGTTCTGGACGCCGCATTACTCGAGTGAAGCCCGGGCTCACTGGCACCATCCATCCTCTCGTACCAAGCTCGGGTGCTTGCTTTAACCCATAGAGGGCTTTCTTCAACTCGGGCAGACATGAGTGTCTCGATCCCGAACTTCAAATCCCGCAGGTTGTTCCACATACACCTCTTCCTTTATTGCACCATGCGTAAAAGCCGGCCTTGACATCCATCCGATGAAGACTCCATCCCGCGTAGCAAAGCAAGGGCTATGATTGATCGAATGGTGGTATATCGTGCCACGGTGTGCAACATGTCATCATAGTCAATTCCTTCCTTTTGAGAGTAGCCACGGCAACAAACCTTGCCTTGAACTTTTCAAGACTCCCATCAGATCCATGTTTGATCTTGTAGAGCCATTTTGTAGACAACAGACTTGTCCTCTCTGGCCCTGGGACCACATCCCGACATCATTCTTCATTATGGACCGATATTCTTCAGGCATAGCATCCTTCCAAACTTGATGCTTACGCCTTCCTCAAAAGATCCAGGTTCAGATTGTACAATAGTACTCATGGCGCCTAGATACCCTTGGTATCTACACTAGCTTCTTGCTTTCTCGAATGTCCCCCTCAGCGCATGACCCCCGCATCTTCGAGGGTGTCCCCGAGCCATGATGGTCTCTTTCCTAGTGAAGGAGATGGATCGATAGGGTCCATCGTCCTTCAATATCGCATTGTCTCATCCCGCGGTTCTTCCAGATTTGTACCTTTCTTCATGATTTTCTCCGTATCTTGGAAGATCTACCACTTTCTTCAGGGAAGCATCTTCTGGCTAAAAGTGACATCATGGCTTATCTCTACTTCCCTTTGACCAGGTACATAAACTCTATAGGCCTTAGAAGTCTCACCGTAGCCCACAAACATTCCTTTCCCAAGAGGATCCTACCATTTCTTTCTTCGGCACATGAAAATAGACAGGACATCCAAAAATTCTAAAATGTGAGACATCGTGTTTCTTACCGTGAGAAAACCTCTTTGGGAGTTTTGGAGTCCAGAGCGGAATAAGGGCATCGGTTTTGAATGTACATGCGCATTATTTGTAGCTTCTCCCCACAGAACTTCGGTAGACCCCGGTCACATAGCATGGCACGGCAAACCTTCCATAATAGTCCTCGTTTCGCATTCAACACACCATTCTCGCTTCTGGAGTATATGCAATGGTAGTCTCCCTTAATGCCACTTTCTCTCGTTAAGTCTTCGAACTCATTCACCTATATTCGTTGCCATTGTCGGTCCTCAAAATCTTTGATCTTCTTTCCTATGGCCATATTTTCCACCAAGGCTTCTGAAGGTACGAACCACATGAAAGCCTCATCCTTCTTCTTCAAGAAGTATATCCGTGTTTTGCGAGAGAAGTCATCGTAAATGTCATAGTAAGAACATCCCCCCAGGGATGTCACGGCAACATACCGTATAGATCGAATGGACCAGCTTGCAATATACGTATGTCTTTGTGACACTTGAGGGAAAGGTCCCCTTGTATGTTTCCTTCAAAGACAAATTCTTACATACACCTTCATGATTATTTCCAAAGTCGAGTATCCCCGTCACCACCTTCCTAGCTTCGAGAAGGGCCTTGTAATGAAGGTGTCCAAATCTTGCCATAGTTCATTCTTTGACTTACCGCATCACAAGTCATAGCTCCCAACGACTCCCTCCAACCGGTAGAGTGTACCAACTCTAAAACTAATTGAGATAGCTTCCTCAAGCTCTCCTTCCACATGAGCACCTTTCCATCAGAGAAAGTTACATCAACTTTGTCTTCCATGGCGTATACGTACACAAGGTTCTTCTTCAATTTAGGTACATAGAGTACATTTTGCAAACGTAGGACTTGTCCTTGAGACAAGTGGAGGGTCACAAGCCCCCGTCCCTTTCACGGATAAGTGGCATTATCCCCAAGGATAATTTCTAGATTAGTATCCCTTTCAACCAGTTCAAAGAGTGCTTCTCGAATCCAAAGGATGCGTCTTCGAGGCACCACTATCGATTAGCCGACATCCATAGTGTCGCGAGATGGGGCAGAGAACAGACACAAGAATATACTCATTTCTTTTATCAACAACATTAGACTCCTCATACCTCGGTATTTATAGACCTTTTAGAAGGTTGATTGTTTCCACCAAAGTGAGCCTTCCTCTTTCCTTTGGATTTGTCATTTCTTCGATTCCCCATTCCTTCGTTGTTGTTGTTATCATCACTATCGGGAGAATCCTTCTTGAAGGGGCATTCCCTAGCATAGTGATCAAAGCCCATGGCAAGTGAAACACTTGCCCTTCTTTTCTTGAGTCTTCGTTCTTCCTTCGTCCCTAGGACTACCGTAGTTCTTCTTTCGAGAATGAGCACCATAGGCGCATTTCCGTCATTATCGAATTCCTTCATCCTTGTTTCTTCGCATACATCTGTATTTAAGCTCATCAAAGTTAGGAATGGTATTATTGTTGAGAATGGTAGTTGTGAATACTTCCTTGCCATTCATAAGGAAGTCCTCCAAGTGCGGTGAGAACCATTCACGACCGCCTATTGTCTCCAATGTTTCAGCGTATTGTTCGTTTCGTCAATTTCAGAAAGTAAGTTTTGAATACCATCCCGGCCCTTCTTCATATTCTTCAACTTGTTCTTGAGGAATAGCACTTGGTTCACATTGTTTACCTTGAACATAAGGATCAATTTGTCATACATCTCTCGATGCCTAGTTCGTATATATAGGCAACCAAAGCTCTTATGTAGATTCCCCGATCATCATCTTTGCTTTGATCTCTCCTTCTATACTTGTTTCTAACAAGCACGTAGCATTGGATGGAGGTTCTTGAATCTTACCCGCACATGATCCAAGAGATCATGGTCTTCCAATTTGAGATCTAATATCATCTTCCAAGCATGGAAGTCATCCCTTCCGCCACCATATTCTCCTCGAATTCAAGACTAAGGAACCCATTTTTCCGGTAAGTGGTGATCGCTAAAGATAGAGTTTGTCTTCACCTCGCCTCTCGATACCATGTAAATTTTTGTAGATGTTCTATGCTTGGAGCAATCCTTTACTTTTCTTACAAAGAATCACAAAAAATAGTTAAGTAAGGTGCGTATAGAACATATATAGATCTTATAGAAGACAAACCAAAAATGTAAAATTTCGTGGTGCGTTACGTTGCCAACAGGATGCTTCAACCAAAGAAAGTCTCCTTGGTCGCCCAACCTGCACGTGTCGCGCTCCTCCAATCAGCAAACGAGTCAACCCAAGTCAACTCAAAAAAGTCAACGTTGTCCTCGTAAAAGTCAACGTGTGGCGCAAGCTAAAAGTCGTAACGCAGCAGCAAGGCATTGGTCAACCCTTGACTCGATTTCGTGTCAAACAAGACGGCCTTCCAAAATCAAACTTCTCACCAAATTTCAGCCCATTCGACCATGCGTCGACCAAAGTCACGTCGGTCAAACTTTCTCGCAAAACCCTAATCGCGTAAATTCGTCTCTTCAAATTTCGCCCGTACGTATTTGTCCTTCTTCTCCTTCACACGTGTGGGCTGAACTCGTCCTCCTAGGAGCTCGTACTAAATCGCATGAGAGAAGAAGATGTGAGTTGAGTTGTTGTGAAATGCTCTCCAACTTTGCTCGTATTTATATCCATCATTGGGGCGTGTGACACATCCGTCGGGGGTGTGAAACCTTAAGGCCGACTCCGTACATATAATTTATTATGAATAATAAATTCAAATAAATGTTCTCGTCTACCTGACAAGACATATTATATATGGATTTTACACCTCTCCGAAAGAGGAATCCAACAAAAATATTAGCCTCTTAATCTGAGCATCATAACATGGAGTTTGGACCTAGTTGTCCAAATTTAACAAGATCCTATCAAAATATTGCTCGAGGAGGCCCTCGAAAAACAAAGGAACGCGATGATGGACAACTTTGCTCAGATCCTTGAACGGCTACCCATTGGCGGCGCATCTGCATCTAGCAACCACTCTGGAGGCGCGACTCCTTTTAAGGTACAAGTAAATTTTGACATTCCCATATTTGAGGGTCAAATAGACGCAGATGCCGTAGATAGATGGTTAAATATGTTAGAAGGATATTTCCGTTCATGACTTTTCGTACCTAGGAGAAGATTATTTTTGCACTCCTCAAAGCTACACCCCATGTTAAGGATCAGGAAACCTAATGTGAGAACAAGGGCCGTACGTAACCCTCTCTCGTTCTCGCCCGTACCAACTTGAATTCTTTCCGAGACGCCATCAAGGAACAAGACTATCCCTCGTGGGAGCCATGAGGACAAGTACATACAATGGACCACGCCGCGACAACAAAGGGATCAAGATGTGCATGAGTTGACGAACTGCTCCATACCCCGCGCACAAATTTGGGTATCAAAGATTCAAAGAAACATCCGGTGCTAAAGTATCGTTAGTTCGTCCGTTACGTATACATCGTGAGGAAATGGAGTTCCTTGACATCTCTCGCTCGTACGGCATACCGGTATACGTCAATATCGAGTAGAAATTCGCGTAATAGCGAGACTTTGGATCTCGCGAATCAAAAGCAAGGGAAAGGTGCTTCCAAACCGTTGCACGAAAGGACAGAGCCAAGGCATGGTGGCTAAATACACCATCAAAGCCAAAAGAAAAGAACAGCACCGCAAAGCCAAAGAAGGACACGGAGAGTGGTGTGAGTTCCATAAGAGCTCCACTCACAACACAAGTGAGTGTCGCTGCCGTGGCCGCTAGTGGTCGAGATGAGGGCTTCCGAGTCGTATGCATGCTTCCGACTCCGAATCGAACCCGAAAATGGGAATGAAAAATGGAAACAGATTATCGATGCGGAGCCCAACGCCATCGTTGCCACTACAAAGATCCGTAAGGAGGAACCAAGATCCGCAGGAGGATGAACATCTCTTCCACTCCTGCATGGGTAAAGGGCTCCCCGGCATGCTCATTGTCGAAATGGGAGCCAAAAGAACCTCATTTCAGCGACGCCATGAAGCGGTCGGGCTTGCCGACCACAACACCCACATCCATACACCACCTGGGGTGGCTTCACCAAGGACGAGATCTCCGCGCGCCCAAAGAAGCACGCTTTCCCTATAGCATCAAGCCCTTCACAGATGAGGTGGCTATGTGACGTCGCTCCTATTGATGTTTTTGATGTATTATTAGGACAACCATACTCGTGTTTCATGCCGTGTACGAGTCTTGACCTCGTGCCGTTATTGTTACTTTGGGAAATAAGTTGTACAAAACATACCGTAGGTACCACCTCCGCCGCTATCTCTTTGGTTACCGCAAAACAATGCAAGTAAGCTCATTTCCCCAAACCAGAAATTCCGTTTTCTCCCCGATGATCCACCCCCAGGGCAAGAAGAAGACTATGGCCACGACCTCTGCATGTGGCCTCCGCACGACAACAAATGGATAAGGTTGTGGATGAGTACAGGGACATATTCACCTCACGCACAGGGGTTCCTCTCGCACCGGTTGTCAAGCACCGATTGATCCGACCTCGTGTACGTCGCTACCTATGGACCGATCTATCGGTGCTCGTTCGGAGAATGATGAAATCAAGAGTGCGTATCTGTGAGCCGCGTAAAGGTCACATCGTACTCAAGTTCATCGCTCTGGAGCTCGATCGTGTTGGTACAAAAGAAGGATGGGACGGGAGACTTTGTATCGACTAATGCGTCGAACAAGATCACCGTCCCATTGTGTACCCAATCCTGCCGTATCGATGACCTTCGACCAACTCAAAGGTGCAAAATATTTCAGCAATATCGACCCGAAGTCTCGGGGTATCACCAGGTACCAATTGAACCCTTCCGATGTGTGGAAGACCGCCTTCAAAGCCAAGGAATGCCTTTTCGAATGGCTGGTCATGCCTTCTAGTTGACGAATGCTCCCGCAACCTTCATGAGGGTGATGGATGACATCTGCGCCATTCACCAACTCATTTGTAGTGGTGTACTTGGATGACATTATGATCTTCACCGACTTGGGAAGAGCACCTTCACCACCGACAAGTCCTCCAAACACTACGGCAACACAAGTCAGTGGTGCCAATTTGGAGAAGTGCACTTTTGGCATGACCCGTGTTCAATATCCGGGGGATAATACTATCGATGAAAGGGGGGTGTGACAAAATCCGAAACCTACATCCAAGTCATTCGTGATTGGCCAGGCC
This sequence comes from Pinus albicaulis, assembly GCA_034641835.2. NCBI lineage: Eukaryota > Viridiplantae > Streptophyta > Pinopsida > Pinales > Pinaceae > Pinus > Pinus albicaulis. The sequence continues at coordinate 98,491,797 of CM076574.1, read as the reverse complement.
CCAACCACTATAACAAGAGCTTCGCAACTTTCCGGATCTCGCTAATTTCCTCACCGAGGTTCGTGTTGGGATTCTCTCATATCACTTGGCCCTTGAGCCGGTCACCAAGGGAGGAGCGAGAGCAAATTTCTTTTGGTCGAACCTCAACGTAAGGCATTCGCTGCACTGAAAAATCGCCTATTCTCGCCCTAGTGCTCACTTTACCAAACTTGCAAATACCTTATCGAGATCGTACGTATGCCTTTGACTATGCTATTGGGGCGCTCTTACTCAACAATGGACATCCAAATGGCATTTCACAAATGCTGAGACATTGTTCGACATAGTTCGCAAGTATCCCACTTATGACAAAGAAATGTATTCCATCGTGCAAGCTTGTCGACAATGGAAGCATTACATTTTGGGGAAGGAAACAATCATCCGCTACGTACCACCGGCTCCCCGCAAGCTCATATAGACACAAGGGAAGGAAGAATGATCGCCATCGAAGTGGTCCACACACCGCAACAGCTTTCATTTCAACATCAAGTACAAGAAGGGTAGCACCAATCATGTTGCGCATCGCTCTACCAACCACCGATCGTGGCGCTCACCACCGTGCTCAACTCTCAGGCACGAGACTGATCGTCGCTTCTCTATGAGAGTGACCCGTAATTCGGCCACACTTACAAGGCACTCGGGGGGTACGCAAGTTCCACTTTCACCTCCAAGATGCACTTGCGTTCGCATGGGACACCTTTTGTTCCTTCAAGCGAGCGTGCCAAGATGATATGGGAAGCACACTAAGGCCGAGTCGCCGGGCATTTCGGGTCGAGAAAACAAAAGAGCAATCCCCGCGTAAGAATTTCTATCGTCGAACCTTCGAAAGGATGTCGAGAAGCACATCGCATCCCGCATCGCTCGTGCCATTTCCAAACCGACCATCAAGAAGCAAGGCCTATATACTCCTATACCTACCCCTACGACCTTGGGAATCCATCTCCATGGATTACATGTCGGGGCTCGCTTCTACTAAGCAGTAGGATCGTGTTTTCGTGGTCATCGACGCATTCTCGAAGATGGCCATTATGGCGGCTCCGCAAGAAGAATATCACAAATAGAAGCCACCGCTAAACTCTTCTTTGAATGAGTGTGGGTGCACTTTGGGATCCCAAGCGCCCATCATATCGATCGGGATAACAGGTTCCTCAAAGACATTTTGGTCCAAACTCCTCCGGTCAATGTTGGATACCAAGCTCACCAAGTCCACAAACCTTTCCATCCCCAAACATGGCCAAATGTGAGGTCGTCAACGTAATGATTGTACACATTCTCGCGCATGTACAATTCAAAGCATACACGCACATGGGACGCAGAGCCTCTCCCCATGTACAACATAGTTATAACGGCTCTCCATTACCAACCTGGCCATAGCCCCTTTCAGTGGGCTTGGGATTCCAAACACTATGTCCCATCGACGTAGCCATGCCATTTGCGCTCATCGAGCGATTCAAATTATGTCCGCCTCCTCAAGTTGACAAAGCAAGAAGCTTCATCGAGCACATCTAACACATCCGCCAACAAAGTTCATGATATATTGGACAAAGCCAATGCCAAGTACAAGCAACGCCATGATCAACACTCGGGTGCTGGCCACAATCCCGGTGGGCGACAAAGTATGGCTACATTTATAGAAGGAGCGCCTCACTAGACCCCACCGCAAGCTTTGCCCGCTCCGATACGGGCCGTACACCATCACCAAGGTTGTAGGGAACAATGCCTTCGAGCTTAGTGTTCCACCTTTTCTTGGTCTGCACCCAGTCTTCAATGTGGATCGCCTTCGTCCTTACTTCCCACCTCTACTGGACACCTCATTACTGCGTAACAACTCACACCAACAGAAAGTTAATCCGCATCGGATGGAACAAAGCCACCACAGATTGTATCATGGACATGCAAATCAAGAACACTCGCCAACGAAGATCCAACTATATCGGCTTCAAAAGCCGGCCAACTCGCACCAAGGAAAGTGGTTCACCAGGGACCAAATTCAGCTATAAATTTCTTCATCTCATGGAGAACTTAACGCAATGGGGACCATTGCTTCAAGGGGGGAGGAATGATCTGTGGATATTGGTGGTCACCGCCATTCCACTCGGGGCTCCACCATTGTCTCTTTCGCCTTTTTAGTTTTGGCATGTTTTACTATTTTTAGCAGCTTTTCGGCTCGAACTTCCGTGAGCCGTTTTCGAGGCCCCAAAACGACGTTTTTGGAAAACGAAGAGCAACATGGGTACATAGATTGATGTCGTTTTCCTTTTCCAAATTTGTAGTCCCTGACAGATCTTTCAACGAGGTATGGTATGTGTCAAACGGAGATCGTATGCCAAAGTTATGCCTCGGGAAGTTGAAACACCAATTTACCCAAACGGGGCCCATAGTTTTGGCGCTTCATCTCCTGGTGGTTAGGGTTTTGGCCGTTTAGATTTCCCATTGTTTCTAAATAATAAATAGGCCCTCGAGCCTCATCGTAACCCGCTCTCTCGTAGGCATGTAGCCGCCACATCTCTTCTCGTAGATAGCTATCGCCCTACCAGTTTTATTTCCATTATGTCCGTAAGCAAATTTCGCTCTTTTCAGACATGAATAATGAAGCAATAGTTTCCGCCGTATCTCTCGTATTTATGGTTATATGTTTATTCCGTTGCGTCTCGCATAAATCGATCACCTCTAAACCCTTAACCCTAACCCCTTAAACGTAATTACCGACCCTAAAACCATTTAACCCGCTAAACCCTAACCCTATTAACACCTAACCCCGAACCCCTAAAATCCTTAACTTCTAAATCCCCTAACCCCCTAAACCTCTAATCCCCTAACCCATTTAACCCCCTAAACCCTAAGCGTCTAACCCCTTAACCCCTAACCCCTAAATTCTTAATTGCTAAATCCCCTAACCCGCTAAACCTCTAAACCCCTAACCCATTTAGCCCCCCAAAACCTAAACCTCTAACCCTTATCCCCTAACCACTTAAACCCTCATTCCCAACCCCTAACCCATTAACCCCCTAACTGATTTAACCCCTTAAACCCTAACCCCATCAACCCCTAATGACCCTTAACCCCTAAAATCCTTAACTGCTAACCCACTTAAGGATCATCGAGCTAACTAATCAATCAACCAAAAATAGATCATGCATGCAAGAAATTCGAGTTCGGGTCAGGTCGTTTCGTTTTAGGGTGCCTGTATAAGGTTTGCTAAGTTGTGTCCTTATAGGTGCCTTGTGCACGTTCGTGCAAGCCGTTTGCTGTTTTTTCCCTCGTGCGTTCGTTCTGTCGGGCGGAGGGCATCGCGCCTTGGGAGGGCGCCCGATGAAACGAGTTCGGGTCAGGTCGTTTTGTTTGAGGGCGCCCGTATAAGGTTTGCTAAG